>SNQJ01S0141259.1:0-24886 GCA_010110895.2 Picea sitchensis
ACAGGTAGATCAAAGGTCGAGGCCTTTGACACTTAGAAATTCTACCAAGTAAGGAGGATGCATAAGCTTGGAGGAGAAGCGTTGGTGATCGTTGGATCCCATCCCGAATTCCTGATGACCGTCAACTCTCAATGTAGACAAAAGGAGTGCGCAGATATGGAGGATAGATCTCGGGCGTTAGATCCGAGGACAGGGTCCAACCATCATTGGATTGAGGAGAACCTGCACGCTCTTTAAAGTGCAAGGAGTAGAGGGCTCACAAAATCCCGAAAGAAGGAGGACCATCCATCTTCAGGCAGGACACGTGGGGATAGATCGTCAGTTTGCTGACTAGAGAGTCAAAGGAACGATGTTCCCTAACCTCTCGAAATCATGATATGTGAAATCGTGATTTAATCTCAACCGTCATATTAAGGTTGAATCTGGACGATTGATTCCAATCCATGTCTGAGTTTCGGGGATCGAGAGTTGGAGATTTCAAGTAATATCATCCACAGAAATCCTGATTTCGCGATATGAAAAATCGTGACTTAATCGTAGCCATTGAATCAAGATTGGATATGGACCGTTGATATGACTCCATTATGGAGTTTCATGGATCGGGACTTTGAAGTGACAAAAACACTGAACGACAAGAGTGTCAAAATTGCGATGTATGAAATCTCAACTGAATCTGAACCGTCAAATCAAGAAGTGATTTGGACCGTTGATTCGACTTCTTTACAGAGTTTCATGGATTGGGATTTGGAAGTGTCAAGAACATTGAACATAAGGAATGTCGAAATTGCGATATGCAAAATCGCGAAATGATCTGAGCCGTCAGATCAAGTGTTGATCGGGATCGTTGATCCCACGCCATTTCGGGGTATCGGGGATCGCGACTTGGTGAGTCGAGATGCCTCATCTCTAGACTCATGAAATGAAAAATCACAGAAGCACCTTATGCATAAGGCTATGGTCACTACCCTTGGTCACATCAGCGAGAGATGGAGGAAAGAGCTAGAGCAACCAAGCTTCGTTTCAGGGATTGCAACTGGGAATGTCGAGATGCATGGTCACACGAATGCCGAAATGCTGAAATGAATGCAAAATTCCATGGAATCAATCCAACAGTGCAGGTGAATTTGAACAAGATCGGAGGGCTACTGTAGCACATCGCAGTATAACTGCTAGAAATCATTGATGGTCTCTGCTAGAGAATTCGAAGAGACCTCTGTGTGATCGCCAGAGAAGATGAAGAGTCTCTAAGCTTCGTCTAGTGAAGTAAGATGATTGTTAGGGGGATTGACAGATGGATGAGCGTTGAAGCCTGTAACTGAAACATAAGTCATATGCTCGACTGCGCCAAAGAAGACAAGGAGTCTCAAATGCCATAGAGGTTGAGAAATCTCAGCAGAACACCCAGTGATGCTGGACGCATGGTGGAAAACGACCAGAGAAGCTGAAGAGTCACGATGATGATTAGACAGAGAACTCAAGTTGCGGAGGAATTTGGTGCAGATTGTGGATGCAGATGCATTGCGAATATTGCATGCACAAGGAGCATAGGTACTATAAGAATGAGGAACAAAGACGAGATGGGAGTTGTTTTCATGGGGGAGGATTGAAGTGTGAGCAACGAGGCAGAGCGCAGGAGCACAAATTCACAATAGAGGAAGGTTGCATTGAAGGGATATGGTGCAGAGAGTATAAAAGGCAGAAGAACAGAAAGTGCAAGGGGCATGCAGAAGACACTGATGCAGACAGGGCAGAGCAATGTAACAGAACAACAATCGGGTTGGTAAGTCGTTGAATAATGTTATATCATTGTAATAAGTCTCAGCAACAAAGAAATTATTATTCAGGGTGGTTGGGAGGTGCTAGGGAGGATTGGTGTCCTCAAAGGTTCAAGTGGGTGCTTGAACACAAGGAGTTGGTGCTTCCTTCTAGTTAGTTCTAGAGAAACCAGGGAGTTAGTGCTTCCTTCTAGTGGGTGCTAGAGAAACAAGGGAGTTGGTGCTTCCTTCTAGTGGGTGCTAGAGAAAACAGAGAGTCGGTGCTCTCAGCAAGTTGCAGCTTGCAAAAACAAAGATTGTAGCCTCACAATGAGTTGGTGCTCATATGCATGATAATGTAAAGAATGTAGATAATACTTATCATATAAAGAAAAGGAGGGTTTTACCCTGTATGGGTTTCCTCAGGAATTATCTATCTCTGTCTTTCTCATCTATGTGACTGATGTTGAACGTGCCTTTGTTTATTTCTCTACATTATTTTGATCATCATTGAGTTCCTTGTAAATATTTTAAAAGAAGCATAATTGTTTAAACACGGTAACAACTGATTCACCCCCCCTCTCAGTTGTCCAACACTTAGACCCATAGGAGGCCCAAAAGGCTATGTTTGAGTTCTATGACAGCCTATGTGGAGGACATTACTTCTAGAGGACCACAACCTATAAAATTCTCAGGGATAGGTATTTCTAGCCTACTCTGTTCACTAATTTCTTTGCAAAATTTAGAGCTTGTATCGAATGTCAGAAATTCTTAGGGAAACAATAGCTCAAGTCTCTTCCATTGAAGCCTTAGGTGGCTTTAGGACCCTTTCAACAGTGGGGCCTAGAATTTATTGAGGAAATTCATCCTGCTTCAAGTGGTCAGCACAGGTGGATCCTAACTACCACAGATTATTTCACCAAATGGATAGAATTTATCCCCACATGGAGTGCTTCTCACAAAGTGATCATTGGTTTCCTTGAATATATTATAGTAAGGTTTGGTTGTCTAAGAAGAATTGTCACTGACAATGCTTTATCTTTCAAGGTTGAACCATTGATCTGGTTCTGTGAGCAGTTTGGAATCAAGTTAATTCATTCTACTCCATACTACCCCCAGGGCAATGGACTGGCAGAGTCCTCTAACAAGAGCCTTATAAAAGTTATCAAAAGACTCCTAGAGAATAATAAGAAGGCCTGGTATTCAAAGCTAAAATTTTCTCTGTGGGATGATCGAGTGACAACGAAGAGATCCCTGGGCATCTCTCCTTTCCAACTTGTCTATCGGATTGAAGCAATTTTTCCTTCTCAACTTGCCCTGACTGTAGCGATATTCTTTCAAGATTATCAAGGAGAACTTGATGATATGATCAGAAGAATTCATCAACTGGTAGAATTCCAGTAGGCTAGAGAGAAAGTGATGGACAGGGTACATGAACGTCAACAGAAAATCAAGCAGGCCTTCGACAGGAAGAGCAGAAAAAAAGATTTACAGCTGGGAGATCTATTACTAAAATGGGATGCACCTAGACAAGACAAGGGAAAGCATGGAAAATTTGAATCCCTCTGGATTGGGCCCTTCAAAGTTTTTGAGATAATTTCAAATAATACCTATAGGTTGCAAAATTTGGAGGGTAATGAAGTTCTTGGTGGCCCTATAAATGGGCATTTTCTGAAGAATTTCTTTATTTGAGCCACAAGTGGTTCCCAGGTCTTTGTAAATATTGTTTTTCCTTTTTTGGGGTTCACAAGTGACTCCATAGCCCAACAACAAGGCACTGAAACTGCAGAAGAGTTCTTGGCATCTCATAGGGAGCAAGCCATCCTGCATGGAGCCTAATGTTATCACATTTATTGGTAAGGGGGGTATTTTCCTAAGAAATGGACCCCTTTGACGAGAAAATGGCAAGAAATGAGTTAAAACCCCACTTATCCTAAGTTTTGAGGCCCAAGTGCGTGATACTAAGGTGCGCATGGATCTGGGCAGCCAAGATCTACGCACTCAGATCTACGGCATAGGAGCCATATTGGACCCCCCCCTCGACGTTCTGCCTTTAAAGAGGGGGGGCTCCGAGTTAGTGGTTTTCAACTGCGGGGCCCCCACTAACATGTCACCCTCTCCTTAACTCAGACCCCCCCGACCTAACACCTCTTGCCACTGCCTACCCCCTCTAAGTAGACCACTTACCACTCCTTCTTACCTCTCCATTCCCCCACTTCCATCTGTTTTCCACTCTGCCTCTCTCCTCCGCTGGTCACATCTCCCATTCCCCTCCCACCTTCCATTACCGCACATCTATCCTCTACTCACTTTCTGTGTCATATATTTTCCACTTCACCCCCTCTTATCTTCTGACACCTATTCCTCCCAGCCTCCATGTCTCCTTCACCTGGCCCTCATGCACCCAGTAGTCTACCGATCTCGCTCGTCGCCTCAGCCTCTTCATCATTATCCACATCCACCAATTGGGTCCCCTTGTACTGGTCCAACGAATCAGTAGATAGGTAAGGGAAAACCACCATGTACTTTAGATGTAGACTTGACTCGGGCCTCCCAAATCCCAATGAAGCAGTTATTAAAGTATTTGGTGGTGGTTGGACATCATTTCTACCTTAAATGGAAGGCCCAGGAAAGGACTATCAACCAGTCAACTTGTTTACAGGCCCATTCTGAAGCGTGATTGCGTCTGACTGAAGTTCATTTATGACCATATATTTCATCCACAGTCTTCAAGTAAGCATGCAGATGTAACACCTTCAATGCAATGACTCGAGATGGCTATTTGGGTTTTTCTTTGAGTATTTAGGAGTCATTCTCATATTTTTTTAGGGTGGATTGTTGAGCAAAGCTCCCGATTTTAAAGTTTTAATAAAGCTTCTGGTTCTTTGGTTATGTTATGTATTTGAGACTTCTTGTTTAATGAAATTCAGTTCCCTTTCATCTCTTTGTAATCGTTGTATTAGAACACTCGAGTAGGGAAGATCCAGTCGAGGATAGTTATGTTTGTGTGGTGCATGTTTGATCACAGTGACATCACTATTAGTTTTAATCGGTTCCCTGTGTTGCTTTCCTTCCAACAATGAATGACCCGGGAATGGACGATCCAGTCGACAGTTATTATTGAATTGTGATGTATGATCGATTTCAGTTCATAATAATTTCATTTAGTTCCTTGTGGCTCTAAGACAATACTATCTTTCCTTTTGATCTTTTCTCTCCTCTAGCTGCTGGAAGACTAGATGTCCATAGCAGACCATTTCATTCTCCTTAATTTATTCCCCCTACTCACCACTATATTGTAAATCGCTGACTAAAGTTATATCACAACCTCACTTGCCTATGCATGCCAACCCAATTTTCTGAGTTAAAGTGATATAATCCTGAGACTACACCCATTTGACCATTTTATAACGAACCTGTGACTTAAAATTATGATGGGTATCGGGCTTGCCTTTCCTGCAATCTAAAGGGAGACTTTCGGTGCTAATAGTTTACTCAAGAGGAAAATGGCGTGGAATAAATGATGTTTTGACCGACTCTAAACATTGCAAAGAAATGAGAATGAAAATATTTCACTTCGATGAAATCTATAATATGAGAAGGAGAAAACGTTTATCATTTCCATATGCACAATGTCCCAAAATGCCAAAAACCATGCAATTTCGCTACTTCAAATGCAATCTAGTTTCCTTACCCAAAAGCAAGAATGAAACTATCTTCTTTTCTTGATTCTAATGTATAAAGAAATTAAATACAAATCCTTCAATGTTCCACAATGTTCAATTAGATGAAAGAGTCATATGCATATGAAAAAGACATGAAGCGACAAAGGTTTCAAACAAAGCATGCACTCAAAGCAATGAGAACTGAATGAAAACAAGTAGAATTTTTTTCTAACAAGAAATAAATCAAGGATTCAACAACTAAAAAAAATTCAAGGAGTACAAGAAGATGCAGAGAAGAATCCAAGAAAAGACAGGGAGAAAAAGAAATCACTCAAATTGTCCCAACAAAACAAGCAGCTAGAAAGGACAATTTCACATTTTTGAAAATGTTTCAATCTCCAATAAATACAACAGGGAGTCATAAGCACCAAATATCAACCTAAATAATTTCACAAACCAACATACAAAGTCGGGTTAAATACTTCCACAAAACAGGCTGAAAAAATCTGAGCAGAAGAGGGAACAAATCCTCCAAGAAGGAGACCAATTCTCCCTATCTCAAGGGCACAAAATGATACAGCACTCCCTAAATAATTGTAGGTAAGCGTTGATTATAGATTAGTTCTCTAACATGGCCTAGGGGGCAGAGTTCATCTTCCCATAACCTCAAAAAAAGATCCAAAAAATGCAAAACAACTCACCCAGAATGCATAACAATTGGTGAAATTGCTAGTGAAGATGGGAGAAAGGTATTGGATCATGAACAATCAATAAAAATGATATAAAATGTGGGAAAAGGGCAGTGAAAATCCAAGGAAATACAAATCAAATGTCGATCCCTAGTGGATTCGCCAATTTCTGTTGTAGGAGAATTCCCCTGTGGACAGTTGAATTCCCTCTTGGATCTTAAACCCCTATGACCAAGACATAAAAGTGCTAACTTTGATCACTGACATTCCTTTAAACATAGCTGAACTATTCAATAGATAAGAGGAAGAGAGTATGAGTACCATTTTACGATGTTCTTCCTCGCTCAGTCCAAGTTGAGCCTTGATCCCGAAGCCTTTCAACAAGTCCCGCAATCCAATAAACCATGAAGACAAAGCATACTTCCTATTCTACCATGATTAGTTTAAAACTAGATTCATCCAAAGAGACAAGCTCATGAAAATGTATAGAATATTGAAGGAAACAGGCCAAGAACATGTATTAATGAGAAAAAAATAAGGTTCTTACAAAGTGTAGATGTAGATGTAGTAGCCTCACCAAGCTCTCCTTGTCCAACCTCTTGCTCGAATGATCCACAATCAAAATGACAATACTTTTCATTGATTATTCTCCCACTTTCACCATCGAGATGCCTCCTTATATAGGCTTTTATAGGCTTAACCACCTTATATATTCTTGGGATAAGTTGAGGATCATTCTCCATCAGTTGTGGAACTCCCCTTAGATCCAGCCTTTTACTTGGATTCGAGCCAAACTGACTCGGATACTTCTCAACTGACTTTAGAGATAAGGGGGATTTTCCCTTGATTTTCTCAACAGCTCGACGCTCCATAAAAGTAGGCCACAGAGCGTTGCAATGCTTCCTTATAAGAGGGAAAGGAGAATTAACGCTCCTTGCGAGTGGGTAGGGGAGTGTCGATCTCCATAAATTCCTTTTTGATGGTATCTTTTCAAGGTGAAAGTTTGTACTCTTTGCCAAATGAGATATTCCTTCTTTTAACCAGTCTAAGAGGGTATCTCAAGTGTTCTTATGATGTCGTTCACAATGCGACACCGATGGGACGAAAGCATGATTTTTGTGACACTTGTGACAAAAGTGCGACACTTGCAATAATGACAATGAGACATCATCAAAGTAAGTAATTTTTACATGTAACAGTAGTATGAGGACCTTGGTAATGGTAAGAGGCATGGTCATCCTAATAAGATGGTTTTTCAGAAGAGGAATAATTCTGGGAATGTCCCATGAATTTTTCTTTGAGGTCTTTGAGGTCTTTGATGTGGGAACATTTTTCCTTGAGGATCTCAATAGCTGAATTGATTGAGCTATGGTTGGAATTGATAGTCTTTATGTTTTTCTGGTTCAGGTGGGTGTCTGCAATCAAGGTATTGAGTTCTTGGTATTGTCGTCCAACTGTGGGTGTCTGTTTTCGACAATCCCAATTGTTTGACGACCTCTTCTTAGATGAGGCTCTTATGGATTTTTCTATAACCAATAAAATGTAGCAGGGTCCCCTTCACCCACATTTGTGAATGGAAGAGGCACTCCCCCTCTTCATGATCTATTAGTTCTTCTATTTGAATTGTTCTAGTCACGATAGTAGAAGTGGGTTTTGTGTTGATGATCTGTCTTCTCCCATTATTTTTTGAATCAGATTCTGAATCTAGGTTTGACACTTTGTCTTTGATCTCCACCACAAATGATTTTTTTGAGAAACATTCATCGGTGTTGTGCCGTGGGATTTTGTGGAAATCACACCACTTTCCAATTTCCTTCTTCATCTTCCCGTGACCCTTCTTTTCTTGTGTCTTGGACTGGGCTTCAGGAGGATTTGTGTTAGGGTCATCTTTATCATACTTTTATTATTGAATATTTGCATACCCAAACTCACGTTTGTTCTGATGCCTAAATTTATGCTCGATTTTGACAACATATCGATAAGGAGCTCCCAACAATGAGATGTCCAAAAATTCAATTTCAATTTTGATGTACCTGTCTAGAGCCCCACGGTATTTCAGAACCAATCCCACTTAGAATATTTGATACCCATCTTGGTGCCCAATGTATTGAAGGTATTGGTGAACTCTGACACTTATTAGCCCCTCTCTTGACACAACATGGTCTATCTCATGTACCGTTCATCATAATTACCAACAGGGTAATATTGTTCCTTGACCATTGTTAGCACTCTGTAAATTTGTTCGACTGATAAAACAAATGACATAGGTAACCTACAAACCAACTTTAGAGCTGGGTACTAGCCTGCTCATCTTAGAGAGGGATCTCTCCTGCCAATTGGTATTTCTTTGATAATCAATGGCTATATTTTGTTGTTTTGGGGATTTTTTTTATAATTTTGCTGGCAATTAAGGGGAGGGTCACTTAGGGCTATGGAGTCAAACTTATGAAACAAATGGAAGCATAGAATAGTCAATAGAACTCTCCAGAGGATAAATTCTAAATGAGATGATAAATCTGAGTCATAATTTGTACATTTGCAGAGTGTAGGAAGAAAAGAAAACATATAACTGCATCAGAGAATTAAATAAATGAATTCTAAATTAGTTAAGAAGAACTTAACATGGTTTAAATTGCTTCAGCCGAGAGCATCACAAGATGAATTATGGGCCTTTGAATATCCAATTTAAATAGAAGACAATGAAAATGAAATCAGAAATACAATAAATACATACAAAGAGAGGAGACAAAACTCATATCACCACCATTAGAATATTTTCATGGAAACTTCAAGACTTATGCATGTGTATTCAATTCAACTTCAGAAAATTACATTCAAGTTTCGAACAAATAAAATGGTGCCCTTGCACTTCTACCAACCCTTAACACATTTGGAACTCCTAATATTTATACAACTTGAGTTCCTTTGGTTTAAAACCGATTACAATGATTTAAAAATGAAACGTTTCAGTTTCTGAAACTGATTACAATAATTACAAAGGACAGTTTCGGTTTTGGAAACGATTACAATCATGAGAAAGAAAATTGATGTAGAACCCCCTTCTCTCCTAAGGGTTGTGCAACCTCCCAGTCTAGGATCGATCAAGAAACTGATTCTGATTGACTCTTTGGGTCTCTACTAGACCCCAAACTCACTTACACCAGTCTTTTCCCCGAATGCGCAGGTCATATGAGACCTTCATCTTCTGGCTCTACGTGTTCTGGGCGCTTCTCAATTTATGGGCACTAGCTCCTCTTCACTAGCCCCTTCCTTCATATTACCCTAGTCTGAGCCCTTGGCTCAACCTCAAGCGCTTATCGGGACTTCAAGTTTCACGAAGTTGGAGGGTCACTCACCTCCCTTCTCCCGATATCCGAAATGCCGATATCTCCTCGCTACAGATCAACAAACCCGATTATTCAACGATCTGATGGTTCATATCGCATTAGGATTTTGTGTATTGATAACTCCCAATTCTTTAGATCTGACGACTCAGATAAAATCTCGATTTCATGTTTCACGAATTTTCATGATCCTCCCCTTTGAATTCCCCCTCTTGCGAGTCAGCGAAATGTTGATCTCTCACCACGCGTCCCTTGCGATGGATGGTTCCAATGATGTCGATATTTCATGACTTGCGACCTCCAAGTCACCACCTCCTTCACATTCCCGACTCCTTAAATGCCAAAATTTTAGAGCTTCCCATTTGACGGTCCTAATGCTTACATGATCTGACGGCTCAGATCGCGTCGAGGTTTCATATATCGGGATTTCACGATTTCGTGTATCACGAAGTCAAAATAATTTCCACCTCCGTTATCCCAATCTACGAAATGTTGATATTTCAGAGCACCCCAAATTTGACAACTCACGCTCCTCTAGATCTAACGACTCATATCAAGTCGTGATTTCGCATTTCACGAGTTCTCACGAATCCACCTTTGACTCCTTCGAGTCACGAGTCAGCGAAATGTTGATCTGCTACCACCTGTCCTATGATGATGGAAGGTCTTGATGATTTCGGGACTTCTCATTTTGTGAAGTCTAAATACTTCTCTCCTCGGGTCTTTAGATCCCCAAAATGTTGATATTCTCCCTAGACAATCAACGGTCCATATCTCTCCTCGATCAATGACTGGGATCTTTTTGTGAGTTCACGTTTCGCGATGTACACACTCTTGTGAAACTCTAAAGGGTTAAAACTCGGGCACATTCCTCTAGATCCAACAGTTGTTGGTCCACACACTTAGATCTGATGGCTGAGATATGTTCTCCTCCTGCGTGCTCTTTTGGGTGTCTAGACGTGAGATTCGATGGTACAGATCTTCTGCTCTGCAGTTGATCTATGATTGTTGTGCTCCTCCTCATGATCTTGTGATTTCTTCCTGACTTGGAATATTTTAGTGTTTCTAAGGTGTCGACCTTCGATTTATCTCTTGCGAGCCTTGCAACTTTGAGTCTCGCCTGTGTTCTAGAAACACTATCTCTCCTGAGCTTTTGAACCTGAAACAATTCTCTCTACTACACACTCCTTGTGCTCTGACTAGCCTTCTGATGGCTATATTTCAATGCTTCATCCAAGTGTTGGCCTGGTGCACTCCTTTCACAGGTCTTCATCCAGAGTATTCCAGCAACTCTGTAAGTGTCTTCCTCTGACACTTCTCTTATCTCTAAACTCGAGTTCTTCTCATGCACTCCTTGCACTTTCTCGATGAACACCTCAAAGATCTCTATAGAACCTTCAATAGTTCTGTCTCTCTGGGCCTTCTATACACATCCCTCCAGAGTATTCAGTAACTCTAAGGCTTCTCTTGATTCTTCAAACTATCCTGGTGTGCCCTCACGACACGTTCTCTCCTGAACTCAATAGAGATATTTAGATGCGCACTCTTTGCGCTGGCTACAGAACTTCCAACATTCTGTTGTGCACTCCTTGCACAGCCTAAATAACCCAGAACGATATAAGAGAGCTCAAACAAAGATAAAGGAATATATCTTCCTATTGTAACTGAAACTTATCATACATCTACAATATTCATTCATGAAATACATAAACACATGAACAACAATATGCAGGGAAAATGACTTTTCTATTATCTCTGTCTGTATATACAGATGTTTACAAAATATGGACTATAACAAAGTCTTAGTTCTCCCAATATCTCTCTCACAAATTCTAAGACCTCCTAAGGCCTCTGTCTCCCTACCTAATATCTCTCTTTTCCATATCTTAATTCTCCTAATTCTCCTCCTTTTTACAAAACGAGGGCTCCTACAAGCTTATCCTCTTCACCGCCTTAGTGCCATTTCTATCTCAGATACGACACCATACCTCTACGACTACATTCCCTAAATGTCTACCCATACCTAACTAGAACTTGGGCCTACTACAGACAAGCATTTAAGGAAACCCTATCCTCTACCTGTACAAAGGCATGGCCTGACATTTATCAGCCTTACAAGACAAAAATAATACGTATAGGATTATTTCAAATTTAAAAATGGGAGGGTCAGTGCCTCTCCCTTTATCCATTGTGTCTCTGCATGTTGGCATGATGGCGCATGTGATGAGGTGGAGCGATGCTCCTGCATCATACTCCTCTTCTAGGAAAAACATGAGCTCCTCTTCTCCAGTTTTGAAATCCTCCTGGATCCCAAAATATTCCTTGAAGGATTCCTCTTTCTCCTCTCCAACTATGATGTTGTTGTTCCTTCCCTGCTGCTATGGAAGGATTGTTATTGGATAAATAAGTAGGTGTGGACACTAACATATCTCCCTAGATCCACCTGGATCTAGAACAAAACAGGATAGGACATGACTCATTGATTATACTACTAAGAAGGAATGAGTGACATACCTTTATATCACTTCCTTAGGTCTCTGTTGTTCCCTCTTCACTCCAAGGCTCTTGTGAAATCAGGTCCAAGACAACACAAACCAACCAAAGTGAAGATAGCAAAGTATATTCATTGTCAACCTATGCATATGATCAAGGAATTACACAATAAAGTAAGAGTGATTTTATGGGAAATGGACATGCCGTTGTATTATATTAAATGAAAGTAAAAGATACAACCAGATTGCCTTGATGTCGCAAGCTTCCTTTCAGTGACCCTTGGTTCCAACATGCACACTTTCTCTATATTTGCATGAAGAAGATCCAATACAACTTGATAGACCAAATAGAGTCTTCAAGCTTCTGTCCAAGCAAAGTTCTTCACACAATCCTTTCACCAATTCTTCATTCAATCTTGCTTAACCTTTTCCATGAGAAAAATATCAATATATAGGAGAAGGAGGGATGGTTACATGGATGAGGATGATCCCACCAAATCTGAGAAGTCATTAGGATGCCAACTCATTTTCTAGAAGATCCCCTTCTAGAACATTTGTGACCTCTTCTCTTATTAAAGCTTAAAAACAAGTTTGCACCCTACCTATAGAGCAGACTGTGAACAGTTCACACCCTAAGTGTGGGTGGCCTGCAAGAATAAGGGATTTTCGCACTCTGTAACATAGGTAGCCTACGCACTCATCTTAAAAATGTGTTTTTTGAAAGAAGACAATAGTCACTTTTCTCAGGAAAAAAGTCCTTGTGGGAGCCTGAATACATCACTTGTAGAGACATCACCAGAGTGACCAAAATCATGTGTAACAGAATGCCCCCCAAAGTATGAGGCTGGAATCTGTGACAATCGAAATACTTTGTAAACTACATGTGTGTGACAAAAACCAGGAGTGCACCTAATCGGAAACCTGTAAACAACCAAGCATCTACAAAATATAATACCAATTCTGAGGTAGCCATTCCCATGCTCAGATCACAAATGAATGGAATCATAAACGTAGGTCATGGCCACCAATCATACACCATGGATCCATGTCGTCAAAATGCTACATAGCCATCGGGAATACACTGTGGATCTATGCGAGAAGACGTGAACTAAGACGACATAGCCACATGAAATACAAAGTGGATCTATGTGCCAATACAAATCATACATACTCCATCGCAGCCTGGATAAAAAAGATGAGACCCAGGCTCTTCAATCCCATCACCTGAAAATATGAATCTAGCCATGTGATTACATGTGTTAAAGTCGAACATGGTAGAAACCACTTGATTACCAGTCATTGATGAAAACTGTTAACAAGTGTGAGGGAAATCACCATTGATGTTAATGACTCCCAAGGTACCGAAGTACAATCCGAACGAATGTGAATGAATGAGATGAAGTCGAGCACTCAACGGAATCTTTCGATCAGGGACCAATGATGTTAAACCCTTGTCGAAAGAGAAGAGACATGCCATTACGACATGCAGGTTCTAAGGTACTAAATGATTTCTAAGTCTCATTTCCGGATAATGAGTCGGATTCGACGGAATAAGACTCATCACAGGAGGGCCTTGATGTATCCCCCATCATTGAAACGAAATAAGTAACAGATTTTGAGGATGAAACAAAGTATGAATACAGGTCAAAACGGACATAGGGAAGGATGACATAGTAAGAATGGAAAACTATAGATGGCCGACTCAATAGAGGGCTCGTGTGAACTTCTCTTGAACATATGAATGAAACGACCAAGGACTTGGTAGAACTAACTCAAAGACAACCCAAGATATGACCTTGTAGCAAGTTGAACGAGAGAAAAATGGATTTCCCAACACGGATTCAAATGACGAATAGGGGGTGTCATGTTCAAGAGCGATGCTTACTGCCATTAATATGAATACGAAAACATATCCCTTTCCCAAAATTTCCCCCACCATCTCTGGCGAGTACCTCTTTATTTTTACACAAGCTTGAGGAGGATAACATATGCTTGTTGATGTAAGAAAATCCTTCGGATGAGTCCCTCAGAGTATGTTTAACGAACCCTAGGAAGGAGTTGTTCAGTCCCATTGCAGGTCTTTCGATGTTTGTTTAACGAGTCCAAGGATAGAAAACTCAGGGGGGTGGGGGGGTTCATGTTTTGAGAGTCTGAAAAACACTTAAAGATAACTCTCCCAGTTCCTTTTTCGTAAAAGAGTTCGACGAGATCGAAAAAGTGATAAACTATCACCTGTTGAACGTTTTTTCAAATACTTTAACGAGCGTGAAAATAACAAGATCGCTCGGCAATCTTTTCGTTTTTATGGAGCGTGAAAAGAGCTTAAAGGATACTCCCTTAGGTTCATTGTTTTCATGTTACCATGACGAGTACGAAAATACAAGAAAAAATATACTTGGTTACATTCTCATTTATTTTCGAGCGCGAGAACGAACGAAGACTGAGCTCAAAGTTTTTCCTACAAAAACCCTATAAAAGTAGTCGTACATGTGACAAAAATAAAAAACACCCATACCCCCTCGTTTGGACTTCGAAGTTTCTATATCTGCAAAAATCCATACTCACAAGGCTATTAGGGCATTAGGCTTTATAAGCAAAGTAATAAAAATAGTATAAAAAATCAATAAAAATAGTAAAAAGTGAATAAATATGGGTAAAAAGGGATTTTTACCATTTCATTGTGATTTTGCCAAAAACTTGTCTAAAATACCTCGTTTTCCCCCAAATTTATTTGCTCAATTGTGTGAGGCACAAACGATCATTTGGCGAACCGTTTCAACCAACAAGGTAAGCTCTTGATCTTTCAACTTTTCCATGGTTTATTTTTAGTTTTTGTTGGCAATTTTCAGGGTTTTAGGTCCATTTTAGGGTCACACCATGCACTCAAGCATTCTCGTAGGTGAGCCTTGCGGGATCCGTCAGGGCACCTGGGAGAATATCGCACTGTGCAAAAGGGCCACTTGTGGGGGCTAAAAAATGGATTTCAAAGTTTGGTTTTGCTCAATAAAAAATATGCAAGATCTTAAAACAGGTTGCTGACTCCCCTCTCATGGCTCTTTTGCAGTTGTTTGACCATCGCAATGCTGGAATGGAGAGAAAGGGAACATGAGGAGGATGATGTTATTGTCGGGAATGACTCGGATACATTCGTTTCCCTCCAGGACTGTGGGCTATTTAAATTCTTCAGGATTTCGGGCATGAGAGCCCAACTCAGGTTGTTGGAATACCTGGTCCATATGTGGGATGTGGACCAACAGTTATTTCACGTGGGAGTCCATACGTTGACCCTAGATATCGAGGATATCTATTTTCTAACAGGGTTGTCACGACGTGGATACCATGCTACTTTGACTGGAGGCAGAGGCCGCGGGCTCCCTATGAGTGAGTATTGTCACCAGTATTGTGTTCCCGAGGCAGAGAGGAGAAAAGGTAAGGTTGCCATTTGGGGGGAGCGCAGATCCACACATGTCTCTACAGAGATATTTCCAATACGCCATAGAGTGCACAGAGCCTCGGGTCTTCAACTGGTCAGATGCAGTTCTCCGCAGGATGAAGAGACAACTGACGAAGTGCGGAAAGGGTGACTTGAAGAAGTTTGGGTACAAATCACTTTTGGTGTCATTCTTCCTCGAGAGGGTCCCACTACTGCGAATACAGGTTGATTGGGGTTTATTGGCTCCACAGGATCCCAAGATGCTAAGGTGGTGCAACCTCATGGCTCAACATGTAGCAGGGCCCATAATCAAGTACAATGATAGATTTTTCAACTGGTTGAGGCCCCAGATGTTGATGATTGATGAATACACATATGCTGGTTTAGATTTCTGAGGGGATTCGAATTTGGCCCTGCCTGAGGATTCTCAATGGGGTGACTTGGGTAAGAAGTACACATTTTGTTATTTGTAAATGTTTTGTAAATTTTATCATATGAAATGTTTTTATGTTTATCCAAGAGCTAATCAAAAAATCTCTTTTTGATGACATAGATGTGTGGCCATATCAACCTCCAGGAATGTCTCCCATTCAACGGTGAGGAGAAACAGCTCCAGTGGCGAGATGGGATGTCGAAGACTATGAGGCAGTGGAGCAAAACTTGGAGGGATTGACCACAGACGTCCCAGATATTGTTATTGGAGAGATCCCTAGATGTTACCAGCACCATACTGTGGGTGTGTCCGAGTCTATCAGTCAAATTCTTTGTAGGGTGGCCTGAGAAGTTGTGTGTTATCATGAGCATCATCCATGACGCTACTTTGTAGAAGATATGGGCTTCGTATTTTGAGATTTTGATCCTTGGACAGAAATTTTTTGTAAAAACTTTTGATCATTATATACATATATACGGCTTCTACTGGCTTATTTTGTGTCGTGTTATACATGTGATGTGTGATTGGTTCATAAATGTCCCAAATGTCTATCTAGCACATAGTTATCAAATGCACCAGTCAATGTATTTAGACATCTAGGAATGTGATGATATTTGATATAATCAAAATAACGTTCCAAGAGGCGAATTTGTAAATATACCCGTAATAAAGTAGGACTTCGGATAGCATAGACATTACTTAACTGTAGTACTACTAGCTGTGAATAGATTAGTATAACCAGGTGGTGGATACCAAGCGAAATAGCATCAATCAACAATTCGATGACGACGCTATATTCTGCAATATTGTTGGTCGCACGACCAAGGTACACACCTCGTAGACTGATAAGTTCGCTTGTAGGGGCGTAAATTTCCCATGCAGTAGAAGCAAGGTTCTGAGTACTACGGCTAGTGCCATCGGCGAAGCGACTGTGGGGTGACGAAAACTCTGACATCTGGAAACCAAGAACAACGCAAGATAAGCGGTTGAGGGCAGAGACCGAAATAACGAAAAAGCACACAAAAAGTATGATACAACAAAATACAATCACTCATGCACATGTGATATTAAGCATAGTACTTATTTAAGTACAACCCATTTCTAGGTTCACTTAAAGGGATACCATCGTAGTCCACTAACTTGTAAGCTCCTTTCTCCAAAACTCGTATGATGATATAAGGACCTCGCCACATAGCTTCAAATTTTTTGGCTCCTAGCATCACCTTTAGAGAAAACAAGTGGCTTGACATGTTTGTCATATTAGGCTTTCATGCATTTCTTCTGGGATTCTATAACTAGGGTGGCATCACGAGAGTTTTCGTCTAATTGCATGAGATACAACAGATGTTCTTCTTCAGTAGAATTGTTTAGGAGAAGTTTGACGGCTAGTTCTAGGGAGGGTATCTCACATTTAATCGATAAGATGGATTCTAGACCATAGACTAACTGGAATGGTGTAAACCTAGTAGTAGACTTAACGGATGTCTGGTAAGCCCACAATGTTGAAAACAACATCATGTGCCAACTCGTTTTGTGAATCCCTATCATTCATCGAAGCACGGTAATGCGGATTTTGTTTATTGCTTCAACTTGGTCATTGGCTTGTGGGTAATAGGGTGTTGAGTTTTCATGGCGAAGACCCAACTTTTCAGTGAGTTCAAACATCATGAAGTTTCTAAAGTGGCTACCATGGTCAATAACGATAGCTTGAGGAAAACCAAACCGAGCAATGATGTGATTGAATATAAATAATGTTGCAGTCCTTCCGGTATTGTCGAATGTTGGCATCGCCTCGGCCCATTTCGTAAAATAATCTATGGCTACAATAATGTAACCACGCCCCCCGACCGAGTGAGGGTGACATGTCATGAAATCAATACCCCATGTCGTAAAAGGACCAACGAAGACTACAGGGTGTAGAGGAGCAGGGTGTGATCATATTTTATTATTGTAGGTTTGTCAAGCGTGGCATTTTTGTACGGCAATTATACAATCGTTGAATAAAGAAGGCCAAAAATACCCTGCTCATAAGATCTTCTACGCAGTATTATTTCCAAACATGTGATCACCACAGGCTCCATAATGGCAGTCATTTAGGGTTTTCTCGGCTTCGTCAAATGTGATGCAGTGTCGAAAAACAGATTCAATCCCACGACGATAAAAAGTATCACCGAGGATAGTATACTGATGGGCTTGGTAGCGTATTTGACGGCGGTCATTGCTAGACAAATTGGGCCAAAAATTCTGGGTCTGGATATATATGATGATATCTCTGTACCAAGGGTCATCGGAACTAATCAGGAAAAGGGATTCATCAGGTAATGAATCTGCTGCTACATTTTCCGTCTCAGAGTAGGGAAGGTCGCATATCAACTCGGAAAACACTAAGGATTTCTTGGACTTAGCGCGTTCGAATTCTAAGTCAAACTCCTGGAGTATTACGATCCATTTGGAGTATTTTCCCCCTAGAAATTGGCGTGTAAGAATGTGTTGCATAGGGTTTCAGTTAGAAATTACTGTAATCTTGCGAGAAAGGATATAGTGTCGAAAACGTTGAACACCTTGGACGGGTGCCAAGGCCAATTTTTAAACATGTAAATACTTGGTTTTGGTAGTCGTGAGATTCTGACTCAAGTAATAGATGACATGTTCATCATGAGAATCATCCTCTTGGATGAGAACCATAGGGATGGTATAGTCTGAGGCTGCGAGGTAAAGGAAATAATCCTGACTGTAATCAGGTGGGAAGAGTAGTGGGGTATGTGTCAAAGACAGTTTCAAATCTTCGAAAGCTTTGTTGGTAGTGGTATCCCATATGAACTTAGAACCTTTCTTGAGAAGTCGTGTAAATCCAAGAGTTAGCTCAGCATAGTCTGGGATGAAACGATGAAGAAATTTTGCCTTCCCTTGCAAACTTTGTAACTGGCGAAGTGAGGAAGGAGGAGGGAGATTGAGAATCACCTCAACCTTCAAAGGATCTACCTGGATCCCTTGAAGTGAAACAATAAATCACAGAAGTCGAATGGATTCTACGCAAAAAACACATTTGTGGGGATTCAAGCGTATGTGGTAAAACCGACATCGAAGAAAAATGGCGCAGAGGTGTATTGGATGATCTACACAACGCATGGAATGAGTGAGTAAGTCATTGAGATATGGCTACACAATGTGCTTTATATCATGGAAGGTGTAAGACATAGCACATTGAAAAGTTGCATCGGCATTCTTTAAACCGAATGGAAGTTTCCGGTAGGTGAAAGTGCCCCAAGGACAAATTAAAGCGGTCTTGTGTTGGTCCATGGCTACGATATTGATTTGATTATATCCAGAGAAACCATCCATCAGAGAGAATATTTCACTTCCGGCACAATCGTCAACGATCTGGTCAACGAAGGGGGTAGGAAAGTTGTCTTTAGGACAAGCTTTGTTAATGTCCCTATAATCAATGCACATGTGGATTGTGCCTTGTTTCTTGTCAATTAGAACAAGATTGGAAACCCAGTCAGTTAGAGCCATAGGGTAAATAAAGCCATCTTCGAGAAGTTTCTCAACTTCAAGCTTAATAGTGGTTGCTTTACATGGGTGGACCAGACGAAGTCATTTTCCGACGGGTTTAGCGCCCGAGTATGTCTTAATCTCATGTGCCAGAATGTCAGGGTCAATTCCTGGCATTTTTTCATAGCTCCATGCGAAGATGTCACGAAATTCTTGGAAAAGAGACTTGTAGGTGACAACTTCGTCATGGGAACACAAAGCTTCGATATGCACATTTTCGACAACTCCAGGTTTTATGGATATGGCTAGGGGGATGGTGGGTGAGATATTACTTAAGTTCCCTTCGTAGAACATATCGTGTGTAGACTCGAGAACGGTAGAAATGACGACAACGGTCGATGGGGTCGAGATCCATTGGTAACCCTCGATGGTGTGTTGTTCCAGGAAGAGGATGGAATGATGATGTCCATCGTCCCAAGGGGTATCTTCCATGGACATGACAAACATAATCATCTCATCCATGGGAAAAATGACGGAAAATGGATCAGGAGATAAATCACCAAGAGAGGGGGTAGAATGGGTTGCCAATTGAATGGCTTGATAAGCGGATTCAACCGGACTTAAAGGAATTTCGTCGCTATATCGAAGATGATCGTCGGGGTTGGGTACCATCCACGGGTCATAATACGCAGGGGTTCCATGAACAAAGGTGGAGATCATGTTGATCGAGGCGACAAATGGATGTGGAACATCGGGTGGCGGAATGGGGAAAGTACCCATCAAAGAGGAATCTTTAAGAAGACCCACACTGATGTTCTCATATCTAGGGGGGGGTTTTGCAATGAAAGGTATGTTGTTGGTACATGCATCAGAGTGAAAGAAGGCCAATTGGTCTACGGTAACTACTTTTCCGTGATGTGGGAAATGCATGACATGGAAAAGAGTGGACACAAATGCATGCATGGAATCGATCCAACTATAACCAAGTAAAAGGTTGTAATCAAGAGGAGCGTTGAAGACCTCCACTTCAACGTTGACTGTTTTTCCTTCTAACGTAATAAGAAACGAAGGGAGGACACTATAAGGCTTAAAAACAGATCCATTTAAGGCTTTGAGCATGTTGTGGGATTCATTCAAAGGAGGAGATTTGATGGCTTTCCAACAGGTAATAGACATGACACACGTCGAGGCACCCTCATCAATAATTGTTCTACAAATGTTTTTGTCGGAGACAATAACTTGTATTTGGAATGCGAGTTGAGTGGGTAACCTTGGAATGTGATATTCCAAGTCAAAAATTATTAAATTTGTATCTGTAGGGTCGATCCCACCAATATCTTTCAACAGTGCCCTCCGTTGTATAGGACAACTCTAAAGAACTTCGAGGGCTGACATCGCGGATGGTGCTTGGGACAGATCTTTGACAATACTGTAGTTTTGGGCAGCACATGCATGAGGATTGAAAGTCGATTTTCGAACAACACCCTTTGGAGGAGGGTGAAGGACTGTATGTAGGCTCGGTCTTTTGATATGAAGAGGACTGTTGGTAGGTGGAGTCGTGGGAGATGGTTGGACCAATGAGGGAGGTATTGCATCAACCTTCTCTTTGGAGGAAGAAGAATCTTTGGCTCGAGTGGTAAGTGTGATGTCATCCTGCTTCGAATCACCTGTACACATTAAGACATAGGATGTATTGGAGGGGGAAGGTTGGTCATGAATGACCAATTGGGCCTGTTGTTGAGAGGGGAAGGGTTGTGACAATACAGTTGGAGTGGGGGGTTTTGTGGTCCCTTGAAGGAAATTAGTAACCTCGGTTCGTTGTGGACAATCCTTAGTGCAGTGATCATCACCACAGATAAGACAAGGGTATCTGGGTTTGCGCTTATCCCTATCATCAACAGGTGGTGTTTTGGTTTTCTTAGATTGCAGATTATTTTTATCCTCCTTATTCTTACCCTTTCCCTTTTTGGATTTATTTTTATCGGCAGGGGTATATTGAACATAGTTTACCTCAAAAATCTTGTCGGTGGGAGTGGTAGGAGAGAGAGCATTTTGAACATTAGAAGAATTGGGTTTGGGGTTGTTTCTATAGGTTTGGATGGAATGAGGTTGGGCATGGAAAGTGCCAATCACACCATCAACTGCATGATAAGAAACAAGAGTAGTTGAAGTAGTGGAAGTAGAAGGACGATGTGCGTCAGGGAGTAAGTCATAAAGAGTCCCCGTTTGTGAATAAATGAGGTCGAGGTATTGAGCACGACTGATTTCCTATTCTTCCGTGACAACTCCACCCATGGCGATGTCATGAGTGATGTCGTTCACGAATGATTTCTTGAACCACTTTGACAACAACTAATCGGGAAGTTCGAGTTTGATGAGACTTCATCTCCGTTTCCACTCATGAATGTGATCAAAGATATGAGTAGCTTTGGTTTGTTTGAAAGAACTCAAAATCTTGGTTCCCATTTCGTAGCGGATTGGTAACTGGTAGTGGGTAAGGAAATCCATAGAAAGGGTGTTGAAGTCGATGAAGAATCCTCATGGTAATTCTATATACCACTTTGTGGAGGAACCCGTGAGGGTTCGCTAAAAAAGGCGTAAACGAATAGGGTCATCCATCAAGGATTTGGATGAGCACCAAAGGTGAAAAGTCATTACATGATTGTTCGGATCCTCTCCCGATTTACCATTGAATTTAGGGATGTCGGATGGTAGTTTGGATGGTATGGCGGGCCATTGAGGAGAGTGATGAAATGGATCATTTAAAATCCTCCACAGATCAGGGAGGTCTAGGGTGGCTAAGAAGGGTAACTATCTATTCACATGTGGGTACTAGTGACTTTGGGGAGGGATTCCCATCGGTAGACCAATGGGACCATAACCAGTTTTCATATAATGCGAAGATCTAGGCAAATTTGGTGGTTGTTGTGGAGGCAAGTAATTCATAGGGTTGTACCCTTGAACAGGGGCATGGGGTTGAGCATTCGAGCCCCAAATAGGATTAGACGTGCCTGGATATGGTTGACCCATACTAGGGGGTAAGACAGATCTAGCTTGAGGTTGTTTCCCCCTAGTCGAGTGAGGATTATGTTGTATAAGATAATTCCAATATTGGGCCAGGGATCGAGGTATGTTTTTTCCATAAGGTGGGGTCGGTGGGGGTTGCCCTCCAATCGGGGGTTGCATCCCAGTTGAGATTTGTCTTGCAAAAGGGGGTTGGGTTTGGCCTCCTTGGTGAAATTGTCCACCAACAGGAATCTGGTAATTAGGTGTGAAAGATGGGATGGTGCCACTAGGGTCGGTGCCTCCGATAGAGGATGGAAGAGGTCCTTTGGAAGGGGTTCGAGGAAGTGTTGGAATAAAATCGGGAACGAGATGGTGCCCAGAAGAAGTGGAAATGCCAGGAGTCCTGGATGAGATTTGTGTAGTAGAAGGAATAGAAGCATTCAATGCATGATATCTGGGTGGAAGGGTTGGGGTGAATCTGGGTGAAAGCAGTGTGTTAATGGGGGCTTGGTTAGCCGTTGTAGTCCCGGTGTGAGGACTCGTAGTATCTGGGACCATTGTGTAATGGACCGTTTGTAGAGGGATAGTCAAGATGTGGTTAGCTGGCGGAGCATCTGTACCAGGAAAATAATAGGCAGTAGTGAAAGGTACTGCGTTTGGATCAGATGTTTCGGGTAGCTCAGGTGTGACGATGATATCAATGCATGATCCTAAGCCAAATAGATCCTGCCTAAAAATGCCAGTAGTCCAAAAAGGATCTTGACCCTTAGGTCCTATGAAAGGTTCAGTTGGTGATCCAGAAGACTGAACAACTATATCTCTGGAAGAATTCACTCAAACAATACGTCTCTCGGAGTGGGGAGGAAGTTGGAAGTCCTCTTGAGAATTGGTAATTTGAAACCATTCTAAAGAGTTAGTTCTTTCAATTGGTGGAGTGGCAACGTCTTGGACTTCACTCTGTTGAGGAGAGACCTCCGGTGAGTTGGTAGGCAAGGGTTGAGAACCTTCCATATCTTCTGGGGGTATGCCTTGCATTCTATGTGAATGGCATGGAGGGTCAATTGTGATCGAGTTAGAATTTTAGGAAAGAAATTCTATGGCCACCTTGGGTAAACAAACAACACGCGCTAGTAAAATCTAGGAAGCAAAACCAAGAAAACAAGACCTTCCAATTGCAAAGTCACTAGTTGGTGATGAAATCCAACGTCACGATGACGAGACAAGGAGGGGCTAGGCTAGGGTGGAAAAGTTACGTTGACGACCTGCTTAACGGACTTACACCCTAGTGCAAGCTCCCACACACAATCATGGGTATACCCTCCAAGGAGCCTGAGTGATTTTGGCCAACGTCAATTCCAGATACCGTGAAGACTTACCCCTTCACAGTCACCTTGTGTAAGACCGTAAGAAGACAGGCTACTAAGGTTACCACCAACAACAATGATGCCTGGGGGAACAATCGACAGTCTAATCGACACGCAAGGACAGGGTATCTAGCCCAAAATCATCTTGAGAGGCTTCCACTCATCATTGTGGGTGTACCTTCAAAGACCCCCGTAATACATGCAATCTCTACATCGATATCAATAAAGCGGGGTGAGTAACTCTGTCAATCTCAATGCAACCTCAGGTTTGACCCTTGTGTGAGAAGGGCTTCCCAGGACAAAATTCTGCAAATGGAATTTGACACTCCTTATCACAAGATACTATTGTGCATTTTGTTCTTTGGAGAGTGTGTCTCATTGCCTATTCCAAAGATCTAACCTAGCTAATGTTGGTATAAAAGAGCCTTAGAAAAAGTTACTAGTTGAATTTTAAAATTGTGCAATATTATTAAAGGATGTTGTTACTCAAAAGGAGATGGAAATGAAACCGATGTTGTGTGAGACTCTAACCCAACAATGCATAAATAGGAATGAATGATACAAATTTTTGTTCAATGAATCCTATTTACAGGAAGGAAAGAGGAGTTTTCTGGAACAATGTGAACTATGATGTATGATCTTCTCTGAAATGTAGTATCAAACAACCATGAACAATGAAAATTCCCTAATCGTTCTCTTTCAATACTCGAATGCCAATATTTTCGAATAAAAAGTTTCTTAAAAAAAGAAAAATGTCTTTAATTTTTATTAGAAACCAAGCAACAGGGATGGAACTAAGAAAAAGTAAGCAACCAACGAAAACGAAATACACAACAACACCCAAATCGATCTTTCAATGAAGACAAAAATAACAAAATGAGAAGATCAGTCTCTTCAAATGCACATGGGTAACAATTTTCCGAGTAATAAGCAATTGAAAAGCACAATTAATCTCAACTTTTAATCCAATCTGTTATCACTCCAAGAAATCCTTTGTGGTTGCAGACCAAAGGTGCTTGGTAACTTAAGAAATGAATGTTTTTGTATTTTGTAAATGTGGATCAATGGGACAACTCAATACATCTTATAGCATTCGAACATGAAAATGATAAACAAATAGGCAGTGCTCTCAAAGATTGATTAATCAGCGGATAACTTTAAAGTGGGTGGAGAACATATTGTAACTAAACCAGTACAATGTAGGGTCTAAG
>SNQJ01S0141261.1:13743-30821 GCA_010110895.2 Picea sitchensis
GCTATGTTATGCCATAACCGTTGAAATCTTTCTTGGGCAGTCATTTATTAAATGAATTATGTAAAATGTAATTTCAAAATGCACAGTGAATAGTAGTGGAGTTTGAATGACAACCTTGGATTTTCGAAATAGAGTATTGGATTTTGATTTTGAAACATGAAAGTTTTTGGAAATTTTGTTGCTATGACGATGACATTGTTTTGTATGGCTAATGATAGAAAAATAACCATTGGAGTCCCTTCCATTGTATAATTTTTCACACATTACATTCCCTTCATTTTCCCACATACACTTATATCACTCCCTATTCTATTATTAATCATTTAAAAGAAGAGATCTGTATGAAAATAAAAGGGATGGATATGGAGTTTAGTTGATGATTGATGTTTCAGAGCTAGATATACACACCATTTGATTATTTCTATGATTGCTTGAACAATATCCGTGTATCTTGTCCCATCCATACCACCATCTTTTGCACATTACAAACCCCTGATATTCCCAATGACCCGATCACTCCTTGTTTAGATGGCAATTGATTGATGAAGTTTTTAATGGATGGATTGCATGTGTTCTGTGGTGGATAATAGAGCCAACTTTCGATTTTATTTAGGTAGAGTTTCATGCATGGATTATTAAGAATTTTTCATCATTCATTGAATATTGCTAAATGGTGGGGTTTTTCAGCAGCGACAATAATGATAGAGGTAAAAAAGGTAGGGGAAATTGACAGAAAGGTCACAAAATACCTCGGTTCTCTATACATTTTGATGTTGACCCCCAAGAATCGAACCATATTTTCGAAGTTGGTTTTTTCAACCTAGTAGGCCAAGGAATCTTCCAGCCCTGATCAGAAAGACCTTCCTTCCAAGCAAATCAAAATATTCCTTGAATTCCAGTCCCTCCTCATGTGTCGATGCGACCATAACTGTCTTTCAACGATGGTTGGCAGGAGATTGTCCACTAGCATGCTGTTCACCACCATGGTTTTCCCACTGCATCATTTCCATTACCCCTGCCACCACCAAAAAATCAAGTTTCCCAAGTTGATCCTACCCTCTCACCCGTGCAGACATCACACCAACAAAAGATTGAAAACAGATGTCCCCGAGCCAGTGCAGGACAAGGGAAAAGAAACAACCTCTCACTCCAACTCATCCAAAGAGTTTGCCAAATCAATCTCCTCTTGCCTACATATTAAGGATGATTGTTCTCATGTCATTAGTGCAATTCAGCCTCAAGGCTCTAACTAGTCAAAGGCTACCACAAGAAAGTCAAAAGGGGGCACCAACGAGAAGAGGCCTAATGCCTCAAATAGTAAATATGGATTTTGATGGTTGAGTTTGTTTTGTATGTTGAAGACAATATTTTTATTTTGATAAAATTTTGAAAAGCTAGCTTATATTTGACACAGTTTTGGACAACAACATTTATTTGAGTATTTTGATTGGACAACTTAAATATGGTATTATTTTTGGAGACAAAAGTATATTACATTATGCTGATATTTATTATTGATTATATATATGAAGCAAGAGTTACAAGGAGATGTTTTGAATTAAATGATTTGGATATTAGTTTTTATAAAAGAAAATAAATGAGAGTCACAAGGGGTCCCACCTATTTTGTTATTATTTAAGACCCTTATTTATATATTATTATTATTTATTTGTCTCAAACTAATTAGTTAAATTAATTTGACTTAACTAAAGAAATATAGTTCAACTACCATAACTTATTGAGGAAGAATAAAAGCTCAATCAAATGAAGAGACACAAGGGAGAATAGAAGGAGAACAACAACCATAAGGTTTTCTCTATACTAGTGAGATACTTTTAATATTCATTCATTCTGAGTTTACTAGAAAGCTTAATCATCTTGATGACAACAAGATATTATTGAAGACAACAAGATTCAAAAATCGAATCACATATTTCAACAACTTGTTTTAAGGTGTATGATTTGTCTTTGACAGTCTGTGTATTTTTGTTTGTGCATGAATTGAGTTTCATGGCTGATAAAGAATATCTTGCAAAGTCAAGTGACTGTAGTTTTTGGAAATTTGATCCAAATCTTTAGCTTTGGTTTTTCTTCTCGATTGTCAGAGTCTTTTTGTATGGTGCCCATCGAAGGCTTCTAAGTTTGATTTTGGTCCCTACCCTCACAAGGTTTGTAGAGAGAACTCAGTTTTTGTATCTCATAATGAAATAAATGAAAAATCATATTATTGTTTCAGTTTCACACATGTGTTTTAATGATTTGGTTCATTATTTTGCTTTGATCTCCATATATACATTTGTATATTTTTTGTACACATTTCTACATCTTTGTTCAAGTTTACTTCTTTCACATTGAAATATACAACATATAAAAATCAACCTTGGTCCTTTGTAATTAATACTTGTGGATTAAGCGATTGTTTTTTAGGCTATAAACCCCATGTGAAATTCCCAACTATGTTGTCTTAGCCCGACAAGATCTGAAAATGCTTGAGTAAGGTTTTCCATACATTTTCCTCAACATTTATTTGGCAACCATACCGGGGAAGAAGAAAAAAACTCATTATCCATTTTTCCCGGGTTCTTGTAGTTTAATATTTTGTATTCACTGTTTATATTTCTGTTTATAAGCTTCTTTTTTTCCTATTTTCATGAATTTATTGAATCCTAACTTACATGTTCATGTATAAATATAATTTTAGCTTCAATGCAAAATTATTTATGGTTAGTTGTCCTATTTTCGAGGGTAACTCATGGGAATCTTCTTAGAACGATATTGATGATTTCCTTAGCTTCTGTTAATCTATTGGGGTTTATGATATACATCCTTCTTCGTATCTTTTTCCACTTTCCCTTCGTGCTAAAGAAAGAGAATGTTCTAGACATATATTATCTAGGCAATTTTTCACGGGAGAATCAATTTTTATAAAGTTTCTTATCGACTTTCATCCTCTATCTATTTTTCATCACTTTGAATTTCTACCTGAATATATTTGTGATCCGCCTCGATGTAACTTTTGAAATGGCCCTCACGAAGAGTTAACCTGTGAATTGTTTTAAAGGATAAACATGAATATCACACGAATCATCATCTCTTCTCGAATAGTCAAGAAGACAATCATACACCTAGTACTGCTTTGTCCGTAGAAGTATGTGATGATTCCTACCCTGGTCAACCTACCCACCTTACTTCTAACAAATATTTGTTTGATGTCTTCCCCTTTAATGAGGACCGTTTTGACATATATCTTAGGATCAACTCGTGTCCAGTGAAGTATTATCCTTGGATGAATCTAGTAGGGAGGATTCTCTTGATTTGAATAGCACTATCCCTCATATGTCTCATGACCATTTTGAAGAAAATGACAGAGGGGATTAAAGGAGCGATATAGATTCATGTGTTGAGTCTCTTTTCAAAAATTCCCATAAGAATAATCGAGATTTCATATTGCAGAATTCTTTCACAAACACATTGTTTCAATTCAAAGAGGTTGAGAAATTCAATGATGATATACATATCTTTGCTGCATGCATGCTTTCTTTTGACGACAATAAATTCAAAGGGATTCCTATACATCATTGATTCTATCCTGTGGTGCATGGTAGTTATTTTCTTGATCATGGGATTGCAAATGATGACTTTATGATGCTTAAAAAACCTGTTAACTCCATCCTTAAAATCGAAACTTCTAACCATGATTCTTTCAATGTCAAGCCTAAATCCCATCTTGTTGGTTGACAGGTCCTGTAAGATGGTGATCACTTTTTTTGGATCATGATAGGCCCATTACCCTTGTCACACGTGTTTGTTGGTTAGAAGGGTGATCAACACTCTTTATGCATTGTCTTTCAATGCATGAATCATCCATCTAAAATAGATTATCCATTTCTCTATGCAAAATGTCATCCTACCTGACTCTAAGAATGTTTTTCCCTTCCTTCGTACATAAATAATGAATTGGTTTTTCAGTTTATTTAGTTTTGTCTTTCGTTTTTTTTCTATTCTTTTGATTGCATGATCTTTTGTCAAGATTAAAGTCTGGATCAGTTTTTCCATGATAATGTCATTCTGTAAATATTGTTGATCAATGAAAAATCAGATATACATAATTGTCAGGATGTTCCTCTTTCAGACATCATTGGAATTGCTTTTTTCTTTCAACTCTGTTGTAGGATAGTTGATTTTTCCTTCTTCCCTACTTTTGCTTTCCCTTTCTTCCTTTCATCATGAGATTCAAAGGACATACCATAAAGTTTCTCTTTAAAAGATTTAAGAAGTATTATATTTTACATATTGATCGAATGTTATGCATACATGACCAAACCTCCTCATATGTACCACTTTCCATGAGTTATTCCCAAAATCTTGCCTCATTATTTCCCTTAAACCATTTCCCCCCCCTGTTCCATAACTATTCTCTTCAGTTTTTTTTCTCTGGTCTACGAAACCGAACATTTTGAGTTCTTAATCTATTGGAAACAGATTACCCTATGGAGTTGTCATTTTGTTGACACCCAAAAGCGCAACGTAGGGTATTTGCATGCAAAATGGTTGCAGTACCTTATTATTTATGTAAAAATAACAATATACTAGATAGGTGGGACCCCGTGTGTGAATATGAAGGAAGGATGAGTTATTTTTCTTGCTAATGACTTGGTTGCAAAATGAATTCTACAGTTATTGTCTCTAAATCAATCTTTGAAACAAATGAGAAAATGACAAATCTTATAGGTGATGTGATTAAAATAGAAATGATGTCGTTTTGATGATTATCACAAGTTTTATTCTGTTGCACTCAATTTAAATGGAGATCTAAACTTGAGGCTTGAAGTAGTAGATGGTAATGCTATTGTGGATTTATTGTTAAAATGGTTATGCACCACTGTTTAAAGTTTAAAGTTTAAAAGTTGGGGACATGGTCTCCCTAGCAAGTGTTGACATATATTATATTGGTGCTCAAAAGTTGGCGCACACATTAAGTTTGGAAACATAGTAATGGTGGCATATCCAACTTGCATTGAATTGATATGGCTATGGTGGATTATGCATTGTATGGCTATCTCGCTCGTACTAGCTATGGGTGATGGAGTAAATGTGGATACAATGTGCAGTAATTGTACGTCTCTTTAACTTGCCTTGATGGTCGCCGCCCTTGCTATTCTGCATTTGGTCATTTTTTGGGTTGTTGTTGCCTCTGTCTTTCTCGGTCGTGGAAAAATTAATCGGGATTTGTTGATTTTCCTTGGCATTTTGCATCCAGGTATGAAGGTTCTTGCTGCTCCATCCATGAATTCTTGCTCTACTCATTAATTTAATCAGAAGTTTGCTCTTGCATTCACTTACATTCTGTGATTTTCCAAAGTTTATGGCATATGGGTCTTTCGACTATGTAATGGTTTTGAATGAAGTTGGTCTATGTGGCATTTATATGCAAGCTAATTCATAGTTGAACGTGGTGTGAATTTCTCTCATTGTTGATGAAACTGTGGTTGCTTTGTTGCTTTACCTGTGGGAAAAAATTGTGGTGGAAGTGATTTGGGTCTGCCTTGTCTTTGGTTGTTTGGTGGTCTCTTGTCTTTCTGATATAAAATGGTGTTATTGCTTTCCTATGGACTATTCATAAACCATGTCTGTCAATTATTTATATATATCATGGAATTTTTTGTTTGCGGCTTGTGAAGAGGTCTTTGAAGAGGTCCGTGGAAACTTATGGTGGTAAAAGATTGTTGAAGCGTTCTTTTGGTTAAACCCATGAAGTATTTTCTTTCTTCTCTCTCATACCTCATTGTTGTTGATGAATGGTATTTCCAAACCCTGGACTTGAATAATTGTGTAAGGGTGGCTAACCCAACATTTGATAGGGGCGTTGTTCACATCTCTTTCGTCATGAGATTTTGTCGATTTGTTTACTTAATGATGTTAGAGTTAATACCAAGCCCACTTTTTTGTAAACACAATCTGTTATGTGACAGTATTGAGGTTTTGACAACATTGTAGGACAAAGGTTTAAGAGATTTGGTTGTGCCATGTTAGTGCACTTGAGGTGGTCGGTTTTTATGGATGGATAGAATACCTTTGTTGACAAGTTATATATGTGTAAAATGAACTCTGCGAACAAGAATAAAAGTGAATTCTAGAAGATTTGTCTTTTAAAATCTCAGTTTAATTTTGTGTTACCCACGTGGGTCCCTTTTGGTCAATTTTGCTTAACCTTGTAGTGGTTAAGAAATACCGATTGCAATGTTTTCAGTTTAGTTTGTCCACACCTCGATGATTAGTGTTGGTTGTCGGACTATTGTGCTTTCTTGGCCCTACTATGCGTAGGCTGTGTTATGCCATAACTGTTGAAATATTTCTTGGGCAGTCATTTATTAAATGAATTATGTAAAATATAATTTCAAAATGCAGAGTGTATAGTAGTGGAGTTTGAATGATAGTCTTGGATTTTCGAAACAAAGTATTGGATTTTGATTTTGAAACATGAAAGTGTTTGGAAATTTTGTTGCTATGATGATGGCATTGTTTTGTATGGCTAATGATAGAACAATAACCATTAGAGTCCCTTCCATTGTATCATTTTTCGCACATTACATTCCCTTCATTTTCCCACATACACTTATATCACTCCCTGTTCTATTATTAAGCATTTTAAAGAAGAGATCTGTATGAAAACAAAAGGGATGGATATGGAGTTTAGTTGATGACTAATGTTTGAGAGCTAGATATACACGCAGTTTGATTATTTATGTGATTGCTTGAACAATATTCGTGTATCTTGTCACATCCATACTACCATCTTTCGCACATTACAAACCCCTCGTATTCCCAATGACCCTATCACTCCCTGTTCAGATGGAAATTGACTGATGAAGTTTTTAATGGATGGATTGCATGTGTTCGGTGGTGGATAATAGAGCCAACTTTCAATTTTATTTAGGTAGAGTTTCATGCATGGATTATTAAGAATTTTTCATGATTCATTGAATATTGCTACAGGATGAGATTTTTCAGCATGGACAGTAATGGTAGAAGTAAGGGAGGCAAGGGAAATTGGCAGAGAGGTCATAGAAGACCTCGGTTCTCTATAAATTTTGATGTTGACTCCCAAGAATTGAACCATCTTTTCCAAGTTGGTTTCTTCAACCTAGTAGGCCAAGGAATCTTCCAGCCCCAATCAAAAAGACCTCCCTTCCAAGCACATTAGAATATTCTTGGAATTCGAGTCCCTCCTCATGTGTCGATGCGACCATAACCACCTGCCAACGATGGTTGGCAAGAGATTTTCCACTAGCATGTTGTTCACCACCACGGTTGGCCCACTGCATCATTGCCATTACCCCTGCCACCACCAAAAATTCAAGTTTCTCAAGTTTATCCTGCCCTCTCACCTGTGCAGTCATCACACACCAACAAAAGATTGAAAAAAGATGTCCCCAACCTGTGCGGGAAAAGTGAAAATAAATAGCCACTCACTCCAGCTCATCCAAAGAGTCTGCCAAATCAATCTCCTCTCGCCTACATCTTAAGGATGATTGTTCTCATTTCATTAGTGCAATTCATCCTCAAGGCTCTAACCAATCAAACGCTGCCACGGGAAAGTCAAAAGGGGACATCAGGGAGAAGAGGCCTAATGCCTCACATAGTAAAATTATGGATTTTGATGATTGAGGTTGTTTTGTATGTTGAAGACATTATTTTTATTTTGATAGAATTTTGAAAAGCAAGCATATATTTGACACATTTTTGGACATCCGTGCTTATTTGAGTATTTTGATTGGACAACTTAAATATGGTGCTATTTTTGGGGACATAATTATATTACATTCTGCTGATATTTATTATTGATTATATATATGAAGCAAGAGTTACAAGGAGATGTTTTGAATTAAATGATTTGGATATTTGTTTTTATAAAAGGAAATAAATGGGAGTCACAAGGGGTCCCACCTATTTAGTTATTATTTAAGATCCTTATTTATATATTATTATTATTTATTTGTCTTAAACTAATTAGTTAAATTAATTTGACTTAACTAAAGAAAGGTAATTCAATTACCATAACTTATTGAGAAAGAATAAAAATTCAATCAAATGAAGAGAAAAAGGGGAGAATAGAAGGAGAACTACAACCATAAGGTTTGCTCTATACTAGTGAGATACTTTTAATATTCATTCATTATGAGTTTACTAGAAAGCTTAATTCTCTTGATGATAGCAAGGTCTTATTGAAGGCAGCAGGATTCAAAAACCGAATCACATATTTCAACAGCTTGTTTTAAAGGTGTATGATTTGTCTTTGACAGTCTGTGTATTTTTGTTTGTGCATGAATTGAGATTCATGGTCGATAAAGAATATCTTGCAGAGTCAAGTGACTGCAGTTTTTGGCAAGCTAATCTAGATTTTTAGCTTCAGTTTTTCTTCTTGATTGTCAGAGTCTTTTTGTATGGTTCCCATCAAAGGTTTCCAAGTTTGATTTTGGTCCCTGCCCTCACAGGGGTTTGTAGAGAGAATTGAGTTTTTGAATATTAGAATGAAATAAATGAAAAATTAGATTATTGTTTCAGTCTCACACATGTGTTTTAATGATTTGGTTCATTCTTTTTCTTTGATCTCCATATATACATTTGTATAGTTTCTGTACACATTTATACAACTTTGTTCAAGTTTACTTCTTTCACGTTGAAATATACAACATATAAAAATCAACCTTGGGTCCTTTGTAATTAATACTTGTGAATTAAGAGATTGTTTTTTAGGCTATAAACCCCGAGTGACATTCCCAACTATCTTGTCTTAGCTCGGCAATATTTGAAAATGCTTGAGTAAGGTTTTCCATACCTTTTCCTCAACAAGGTGCACCTTGACCAGTCATTAATGAAGGTCAAAACATATGTGTCCCTACTCATAGATGGTTAAGGAAAGAGAATGAGTTGCTCTTCCTTGTTTATTTCATAGAATTTGTGGTGAAGTAATAATGATTTATACTTGGTGAAGAAATCATGGATAGTATCAAAGCTGCTTGGACTCAAAATGATGAGCTCATTCTCCAACTGATGTCCTCACAACACATCCTTCTTCCTCAAGAGTCCTTCAAGCTTGGTCCAAAGTTCATTGGGTGTTTCTTCAGATTCAATTTGGAATAAGAGGTCGGGAAAAATATAGAGACATAACAATCCATATGCTTCATTCATTCGATTAAACCATTTTTCCTTTTCAACAATGGATATTGGTTCGGTCTCACTTCCCATTGTGATCTTGTATAGGCCTTTAGTTCGCAAGAGAGTAACCACCTTTGTCTTTGATTCATAATAGTTGAATGGTGTGAGTATTTTTTGTTGAGACTGATCCATCTCGTCTAGTGTGCCCTAATTTGTGTCTTCCAGTTGCAAACATGTATACTACTCCCTCATATTCAAACTTGCTCTGATACCATGTAAGATTTGGTTGATCAACTTGCAAAATGATCTAGAAACTAATTGAGAAGCAATACAATTAACAATTTGAGAGAGGAGATGAGAGGAAGAATCATATTAGTAAAGTAATTCTCATTAACCCATAAAAGAAGAATAATCATCCAATGATGAATGAATAAAAACTGCAATACAATGCAATTGAATACAATATATAAGAATTAGTCATGCAACTATGCTTAATTAGTCAATGCGCTTTCATGACAGAGTTAACTTGGATTTTAATAGCCAAGTGGAGTAAGCTAGCTCATGCATGCAAAGTAGAGTAAACTAGCTCCTAGAAAATAGGGTCTACTCATGCGAGTGTGCACTTGTTCCTAGAAAATAGGAATTATCCCTACAATGGTCTCTAGCTCCTAAAGAATAGGATTTGACTTTAGAGTTAAGGAATACAAATTACAACACAATGCAATTGAATACAATATATAAAAATTAGTCATGCAACTATGCCCCAATTAACCAATGTGTTTTCATGAGGGAGTTAACTTGGCTTTTACTAGCCAAGTGGAGTAAACTAGCTCATGCATGCAAAGTGGAGTAAATTAGCTCCCAGAAAATAGGTTATACTCATGCAAGTGCACTTATTCCTAGAAAATATGAATTATCCCTACAATGGGCTCTAGCTCCTAAAAATAGGATTTGTCTCTAGAATAAAGGAATAAAAATTACAATACAATGCAATATATAAGAATTAGTCATGCAACTATGCTAGGCTTAACTACATGCAAAGCATGAGAGAACATACCCTAATTAGCCAATGAGCTTTCATAAGGGAGTTAACTTGCATTTTCCTATCCAAGTGGAGTAAACTAGCTCATATCCCTAGAAAGATGGACTTTACATAAGATAAATCCCTATAATTAATTGATGAAGCCCAAGTGCACTCTAAGAGAGAAAAATACGCATGAGGGAAAATGATGCATGTACACCAACACATTTGTCCTATAAATTTTGAGGCGTTCCGTGGGTTTAGAGACCTCATCTAAAATGTATTGGAATGATTTAGGATTTTCACTTGAGCTCTAAGCTTGGATTGGTGAAGACAATTTGAAGTCAAGATCGAACCATTGTTATCTAGGAGTTGACATACTCCATATGATTGTTTGATCTACTTGGTAGAGGTGTTGAGCTTGCCCACAAAGGCTAGTGGATGACCTCACCACCACTAGTGTATATCTTGATACATGTTATTTTCATTGGTATATATCTTGGTACATTACTTGTCATTTTCTACCCTTGGTGTGTCCCACATAGCTCAAGAGTTCCAAGGAAAGAAGTTTTCCCTGGGTATGGTCGGGTAGAAACAAGTTGGCCAAACTTGAATTGGCAAAGCTAAGGAAATAGACAATAAAAACTTAACAACTAGAATTCAGATTCATTAATCAGGCATAATTGCGTTTTCAAATTATTCCTTGAGTAATTATGAAATCATTGTCTTTTAACTAGTATATGTATTAATAGGAGAATTGAAGATGTACCTTGTGATTTGTGGATGAAATCCTACTTTTGAAAATGAGATATTGATGCTAACTTTGATGCCAATTGTGTATACCTTTGATTTAAGCTTCTTGGAAAATTCAAATTCCTTAGGAATAATAATGGTAGAAAAATAGTGTGGTATCTTAACTTTTCCATAAATTATGTAGAAATCTCCCCTCTGTTGTGAAATTAATGCCAAATAATGATATTGAAAGATTCCATGCTTGAAAAGGATATACTAGGATATCGTTGCAAGGTATGTGAAGCTATAGTCAAGAAGGAAAAATTGTGTGTGTGTGGTGAGTTGTAATTGCTAGTAATTCAATGTGAATTTGGTAATTTCTCCCTAGTAAAAGCCATTTCTTGTTCCTGTGCTTTCAATTGGTTTAACTTAGATGTTTATGGGCATTACATTGTGAATTGCAAACTCATTCCAATGTTGTAGCTTTGTCTGGTATTTATTTCAAATTTGTGTTGAATGATTGTGAATATGCCTATGTAATCGAGCATGGACAACGAGCCCTGTTAGATGCCAAAAACTGACATCCTACTTGCATTATAGATATTCATGGGCATTTAACTTGTATGGGAAAGTCAATGCCTAGATTTGGAAATTCTATTGGCATTGAATATATGCTTGAATAGATCAATTTGGATGGGAAAATCTATGTCCAACATTAATTATCTTTGTTCTTTGAATTTATGCTTTGGTAAATTAAAGGGGATGGCAAATTCATGCTCAAAATTTAGCATCTCTATTTATTGAATTGTATATGTGGGCAAATTGAATGGGAGGGGTAAATCGAAGCTTGTCTTGGCATTCCCTTTTGCAAGGTAAGTGTGTGTGTGCGCAATGATTTGAATGGGAAAATTGTTGCCAGTATGTAGCATACCCTCTCCATTTCATTCATGCGTGCGTAGAACAATTTGGATGGGTAGATTGTTGCTCAAGTCTATAATAATCTTTCCAATGTATTCATGAGTAGATATAATGATTTGGATGATAAATTCTCTTAACTCAATGCCCGATAATTAATTCCAAATAAATTACTTTATTGAATAAAAGCACATATGAGATTTTAACGAAACATTAGAACGAAAGCATAATAAGGAAACCATACACAAAGTATACACGTACTTTTTGTGTTAAATACCCCTGGAAAACCCCCTAAGGAAAAAACATTACCTTTTGAATAATACATCGCAAAACTCACGACTATTTTGGGGCGCTTCCCCTCATCAGTGGCCAGATAGTGTTGTACGTTCTATGTGTCAGTACAAAGGGCCTAAGAAAAACATCTTAAATTGCAGTTGTTGTAGCCACCCAGTGAAGGTACCCTTTCAGGTCCCCTTTTGAATAATACATCGTAGAACTCACAAATGTTTTAGGGCGCTACCCCTCATCAATGGCCAGACAATGTTGTACGTTCTGTGTGTCACTACAAAGGACCTAAGAAAAGCATCCTAAGTTACGATTGTTGTAGCCAACTAGTGCAGGTACCCTTTCGAGTCCCCTTCTGAATAATACATCGCAGAACTCACGATTGTTTCAAAGCACTACCCCTCATCAGTGGCCACACAGTGTTGTACATTTTGTGTGTCAATGCAAATGGCTTAAGAAAAAAATATTAAGTTACCACTGTTGTAGCCACCTAGTGCAGGTACCCTTTCAGGTCCCCTTTTGAATAATACATCGCAAAACTCACGACTGTTTCGGGGCGCTACCCCTCATCAATTAACATATAGTGTTGTACGTTTTATGTGTCACTGTAAAGGGCCTAAGAAAAACATATTAAGTTATGGTTGTTGTAACCTCCCAGTGTAGGTACCCTTTTGGGTCCCCTTTTGAATAATACATCACATAACTCAACTATTTTGGGGTGCTACCCCTCATTAGTGGCCAAACAATGCAATATGTTATGTGTGTCATTGCAAAGGGCCTAAGAAAAACATCTTAAGTTACGGTTGTTGTAGCCACCTAGTGCAGGTACCCTTCCGGGTCCCCTTTTGAATAATACATGGCATAACTCACGACTGTTTCGGGGTGCTACCCCTCATCACTAGCCAAAGAGTGTTGTGCGTTCTGTGTCACTACAAAGGGCCTAAGAAAAACATCTTAAGTTATGGTTGTTGTAGCCACCCAGTGCAGGTACCCTTTTGGGTCCCCTTTTGAATAATACATCACAGAACTCACAACTATTTCGGGGCACTACCCCTCATTAGTGGCCAAACAGTGTTGTACGCTCTGTGTGTCACTGCAAAGGGCCTAAGAAAAACATCTTAAGTTACGACTATTGTAGCCACCCAGTGTAGGTACCCTTTTGAATAATACATCACATAACTCACGACTGTTTCAGGGTGCTACCCCTCATCAGTGCCCAGACCGTGTTGTACGTTCTCTGTGTCACTGCAAAGGGCCTAAGAAAACATCTTAAGTTACAACTGTTGTGGCCACCTAGTACAGGTACCCTTTCAAGTCCCCTTTTGAATAATACATTGCAGAACTCACGATTGTTTCGGGGTGCTATCCTTCATTAGTGGCCAAACAATGTTGTATGTTTTGTGTCACTGCAAAGGGCCTAAGAAAAACATCTTAAGTTACGATTGTTTTAGTCACCCAGTGCAGGTACCCTTTTAGGTCCCCTTTTGAATAATACATCATAGAACTCACAATTGTTTTTTGGCGCTACCCCTCATCAGTGGCCAAACAATGTTGTATGTTTTGTGTGTCACTGCAAAGGGCCTAAGAAAAACATCTTAAGTTATGCTTGTTGTAACCACCCAGTGCAGGTACCCTTTCGGGTCCCCTTTTGAATAATACATCGCATAACTCACAATTGTTTCGGGGCACTACCCCTCATTAGTGGCCAAACAATATTGTATGTTCTATGTGTCACTGCAAAGGACCTAAGAAAAACATCTTAAGTTACGACTATTGTAGCCACCCAATGCAAGTACCCTTTTGAATAATACATCGCAAAACTCACGATTGATTTTGCAAAGGGCCTAAGAAAAAAATCTTAAGTTACGGAGGTTGTAGCCACCCAGTGCAGGTACCCTTTACAATTACCTTGTTGATTTTATTAAATAAAATTATGGGCTCTCATCCCGGGGTAATGGCCCACTTGAGGAAAATACAAATCAGTCAATAGTCTATCCTATCACACTTGGTTGCTACTCATTTGTTGCCCCTTGCTCCTTTCCTCGAACCTTTCCCCTACACACTTGGATGAAATTCCTTCTCCACCCAATCAATGAGATCTCACTCACTCATTTTGTATGTCTACTCCTCTCACATAGGCTTCCTTTTATAATCTTGAGTTTACCCTAAATCCAAAACCCTAGATCTCCAAAGTGATCAAAGGTTGAGATTAAATCTCACCTTCATTTTATGATATAATGGCTAGGATTTAATTTATTCACTAATGCCAAATACTTAGGCATTTAATTAAATTAAACTCCATTAATTACAAAACTAAATTCACTTTGATAATCACTTTATTAAAGTGAATATTTTAAGTCCTAAGAAGCATTAAAGACAACTTCCACATGTTAGACACAAAACCGATGTGGAAGTACATGTCTGATGCAACATACATCAACAGTGCCTCTTAGCGAGGAAGGTACTTCTCGAAGAGCCACCTTGAACTAGTTCTTCCTCCGACCCTGACACAATGTCCCACACATCATCCTGCACAATGACATTCCTCCAACTCTGTTGGTCAGCTGCTCCCTGAATACTGGAAGTCACGTAATTGATGACACTACCTATCAATGTCACAAAGTTTGGAAACTTCGTCGAAGCCCTGCTCTCCCTCAATGTGCTCCTAGGAGCCTCCTGCTCCTAAGCATCTATCAATGTCATCTTGTACCAACTTAGTCTCCTGACAAAACTAGAATGAGCTAACTCCCTCTTCCCTTGTGAAGGTTGACTCCCCACACTGGAAGTCTGTGAACTATGCTCACCCTTCTGAGCCTTCTACTCCTCACACCCTCTATGACTAACATCGATCCATGATCCAAGATCCCCTTGGATCCTCTTACAGACTGGCCCTGCAACCTATATATTATGCCCTCTTTGACACCAATGTTGATTGTTGTGTGAGGGATAGCTCCCTCTGAATGCATGAGCACTTGTCCTTTCTGGTACGAGACTGCATAACCCTTGTCCTCTAGAGCTGAGACTGAGAGAAAATTCGTCCTCGACTCTGAGACATACAACACATCTGCCACCTATAGAAAACCTCTTGACTCCAACTAGAACCTAACTGTCCCAACTCCTTCTACACCACACTTGGCATGGGTGCCAAGCTACACATGTAGATCTGAGTCCATCTCTGACCAATTGGTGAACAACTCATGTGTCCCTGTCATGTGACGAGAATCCCCACTATCCATGAACCATATACTACCAGAATCTATGCTTGAAAGACAATAGACTAATGAGAACTCCTTCTCGAACTTCTCAGCAGACACATTGACTTGAGCTTCTATAGATGCTACTGCCTGTTGAGGCTAACTCTTCCATTATTTTTTCTTGGACACTATGAAGCATAGTGGCCACTCTTGTGGCATGCAAAGCATTTTACTTTGCTCAAATCCTTCTTCCCAACGTCTGGAGTTGACTCTCTACTTGTATTCTCCTTGCTCCTCCTTGCCTAACTAACAAGGGGCAGATTCTCATCATCACCAACCTATTGATCCGCTAGAGATTCCTCATGAATTTCCTCCCGGATGAAATCATCCCATAGCCTGTCAAAATCTGGAAGTTTCGCCCATGCAACGACGCCCTTAATGAATGGGGCCCATGGCTTAGAAAAACCATTCAGGGTTGTCTTCACCAAGTCCTCATCTGAAATAACTTCTCCAACAACTGCCAATTGATCATGTACCTGAGTGATCTTGGTGAGATAACTGGTCACCATATCTAACTTGGTCATCTTGGTCCTTGAGCTTCTCCCTCAACAACATCTTCATATTTGTATCACTGCTTTGAAATGGATTCGTCAGAGCTACAAACATATCCCTAGCTAACTTCTTCTCAGATATGTGAGGGATCAAATGATCCTTCACCACATCTAAGATGATCCTCTGGGATTTCACGTCCTTCAACTCATGGGAGGCCGGATCCTTCGGATCTGTCAGTGGGGTCACCTTTGAGTTAGCAAACTCCCACAATTTGTTCTCCATGAGACCAGTGTGACCCGGATCTGTGTCCAGGACCCGCCACCCTTTGCCCGGACTATGTTTCCCACTGTCTGGACCTGCTGCTCGCTACCTAGACCCCTGCCCGAAGTTGTTCAAGGCTTCCCACAGCCTTCTACTGCTGCCAAGGTATTTCTCTGGGCTACCCAAGGCCTTCTCTGGGTTGCCCGACGTTCGTCCCGCTGCTTTGCAATCTGTTGGTTGGTTGTTTACTGGCTGCCCTGCTGGAAATTATGCCAGCTACTAGCTCGGTCAACAGCCTGTTGGCCCTGCGCACAGCTGGCTCGGCGCTGCTGTGTACAACATGTTGTGACCTCGTTGGCGGCTGGTCCTGCTGTTAGGATCGGATCCTAACACCTGTAATCGACAACTACTTATCCCCAGCTCTCGGCACTGCCTTTGTCGGCTCACTTTGACCCCCTGCGACTCCTGTTGTCATTCCTCTACACACCTACCAGCCCTCAGCCGCGTCTTATCTGCCCTCGACTGCTACGACGGCTGCTATGGTAGCCACTTCTCCAGCCCCGCAAGCCCAACCTCCTTGTCGACGACTCCTCTACCTTACACGGATCACAATCCCTTTGTTGTCTACGCTCAGCCCGATCCACCCGATCTGCAGCTGAATACACAGCACACCACACATCGATCTCAACCCGCAATCCAACTTCAACCAATCTGTGCGGTCGTATGATGTACGACAGTCGTGCGACTGTACGATTTCTTTAATATTATTTTTTTTGTTATTGCTTTTACCCGCGGTTGAACCTGCAGGAAATAAATCTGTGCTGCAAAATCATGTCAATATAACCTAGCTCTTCTTCATAGATCACTTTCTAATACCATGTTAAATTCTCTGAACCCTACGCCTCTCAATTAATTCCAAATAAATTACTTTATTGAATAAAAACACAATTGAGTTTTTA
>SNQJ01S0141261.1:30831-49808 GCA_010110895.2 Picea sitchensis
AAATAGTCCTTCCACTTAGTTGGTTCTATTAGAGATTCATCCATCGCTGGGGGCCTCAGTCATTTGACATGGTGTTGCTATTGCCATATGTCAAGTCATGCTCGGTAACTCTATCAAGTCTTGGTTTTGTAAGTTCTGAATGCTAGGAGTATTGGAGGTCAACTTGCCATGTCTGTTAGGTTAGTTCAGGCTGGTATTTTCTAGAGACCCAATGTTAGTGACTGTTTCTTAAGCACGTATAGGCTCCTTTTGACGTATCTTTATTTTTCTAATTAATGTATCTCTGAAGGAACTTTCTTCAGAGATTTATTCATCGCAATCCATTACCAAAGCATACCCGTAATATTTATTATTACACGTTCATTTGGATAGAACAAGGTCTAGCTTTATATATCTATGCATGCAATCATCTTTCAAGTTTCAACTCTTAATGGATTATAACTTCCAAGTTCTTCCATATGGAGCATTCCTAGGCCTTATCGTGGTTGTATACGAGAGATCATTCCTATTTAAGATTTTACACCTCACTAGGACAAATCATCCATTAAGTCCATGCATTGATTTCCTACATGCATTTTACATGCATCATATATGACACAACATGCTGTACTCGATTTGGTAACTACTGGGAGGCTTATGATCCTAACTCACAGATATGTGTACAGGCAAACAACAATTCTAAAAATCATCTATGAAAAGGATCGGATATAGAACAAAAGCTTCCCACATTTCTCCTGCATTGCTGATCTAAAAGTTCCACCACACTAGCTGTTTTTCATGGTCCTTTGACTTCAATCAGCGAACTCCAACAGGCTGAATTCTTATACCCTTAGTAAAATATTATAAATGCAAGAAAAGGATCAGTGCAGTTTCCTGATTAAGTTGAATTGATTTTAAACTAGGTCCTTTTGGTCGTAGAAAATCCCAAAGTAGAGCATTGTGCAGGCTGAAATGATGTCAGAATCAAAACTTACTCAAATCAGGCTGCAATATCTCTGCTCCAGATATGCCCCTTATCATTGAATTACTAGATTTTCCTACTGCCAAACACTATTTTCAGAAAGGCATGCCTAAGCTTATTTTAAAAGGCAGAAGTGAGAACTTAAAAGTGAAAACCAATTGAACTAACTTGGAACTCAATCCAGCCAATGTTATAAATTCTGAGCCAACCTACCGACTTCTACCACATTTAATCAGAGCTTAGCATGCTGACAAACCCTTAATCAATGTAAATTTCCACACACAACCAGATACTGACTTTTCTTTGGCATTTGAGGCCCTAATTTAGCTGAGAAGCCTCCCAGAAGAACCTGTGAAACTAAGAAAAACCAAGCCCTTAAAAAGAGAAATTTATTAATCTATTAAATGCATTTAGTAACGGTATTATGATATAGAGGTCCAGAGTTTGTTGATTCTGCATGATTTCAACCCCTCAAAGTCACTCCCGGTATGAATCTAAGAGTATTTGCCTATTTGCCCATTAAGGGAACCCGACATAGCACCTCTATCCAGATTATGATTTATGTATACTTACAAATTTGGATTTCCAAATCTTTGATTCATTCCACAAGGATATATATATGTGTGTGTGTGGACTAAATAATTCTGAGCTTAAAATATTCAAGAAAAAGATACCAATCAATGGAGAAATGTAGAATTTGACATATATTAAATATAATTCCAGGCATGCAAAACATGTCTCTTATTACATCTTCATTTTGCAAGGCAGAAAAAGGGCATGTGGTAATTATAAGAACAGGTATTTTTATGATTTAGCCATATTGCTCTTCAAAAATAATTCAGGACTCTTTAAGAGATTAACCATAGAAATGAAGCGCAGTTTTTAAACAAATATCCTTTTCAACCTAGTGCAGAAAATGATCTGTTTTCCAATTCCTAATTTACCAGTAAATAATATCATCTAAAACAACTAGAGTACAAACTAAAAGTTCAAAAGTTACAAGTGTAATTAATAGCGAAGGAAGGAGAGTATTTTGGAATGAAACCGATCAGAGGAATATGCCACTATAGCAGAGCAATATATTGTATGATTGCTTGCAATTATGGACATCACATAGATAAAAGTAATTACCAGAAAACTCAGAGAATATTAGAATCAAAGAAAGGATCACCTTAATCCGACATCACAATTAAGAGGATGACCAATTTTTTTGTGCACTAATAAGAGCAGAAAGCAATCCTGCACTTGCAAGGAGAAGAGGATTCGACAAGGTTCCCTTTCCATTACGAATGTCCGCCAAAGCCAGCAAGCCATCAGCAAAGTCTTGTATGATGGAGACTACCTTTAGCACCTGCTTCTCTCGTAACTGGCTAATCTCTGCAACATACTTGTCTGAAATCTGTGCTTCTCCAGTCACGCCAGATATTTTGGATGCGAGAGCAGATTGTTTTTTCCTGAGGGCAGATATCTGCAAGCCCTTCGCGGCAATACTTCCACAATACCCTATCAATTCAGTCCAAGCACTGAGCATCTGCAATTTGGCAGAGTAGCGGTCGTCAATTAGGCCAGCTTTGATCAGCCAGGTGAATTGCTCCACAAAATAGTAAATACCATCCCCTCCATAGGCCACAATTTCTAATATACCTTCTTTTGAATCCAAAGAAACTTTCTTTAGTGCATTGTAATCCTGTATAAACTTACCCAGTCTGAACGCTTTTCTGCTAACTCCAAGACTTGCATCGAAATCTTTAAGCCTTTTGGCCAGAAGGGCATCCTTAGAGACAACAGAGGAAGCCAGAATTATCTTGGCAGAGTACCTGGCAATCTTCAGAACCTTGTCAATGCCATCCCTTCTTGCTAAATAAGCTTCCAAATGCTCTCCAAAATCTCTGCCTTTCTTTTTGCTTTGCATATTATTTGCACTGACACTAGTATTGATATTAACACTTTTAGCAACTGTGCCTGTAGATGCCCCTGTCACTGTCTCTGGATCTGTAGAGGGTTTCTGCATTTCCATCCTTCCAAATTCTCTTTAAAGATAAATCTACACAGAAAGATATGAATTTAATGGGGATGAAGAATCCTTTCAAATTCTTTTTAAAATATAAATCTACACAGAACAATATGAATTTTCTGGAGATGAAGAAACGGCCCAGATAAAAATTGAGCCTCTTGCTCTCCTTCAGCTACTAGTTCTGACAAATTAGAAATAAAACATGAATGCATTTAACTAAGTTTTGGGTATGCAGAATAGAAAGCATATCCCGTAAAAGCTTAAGCCACAATTTTTTTGGAAAACATACTTTGGGTGTCCAAGACAAAGCGCGGATCAGAATAATATTTCAATGCAAATTAGAACTTACCATTAAAAATCTGTTGAAACAAAATAGCAATGGCATCAAATTAGGATGAGAGTTCTGACCTCTTACTGGAGAAATATAGGTTTCTATTCCAAGCTTTTTTGTCGAAACAAAAGCTCATATGCTCCTGTAAGCCATTGATTGATCCAGAGTATTTGACATGAGCAAAACTGGAATCTCGCAGGTTTCGTGTAGAAAAACACTTTGATGACCTCACCACACCAAATATAGAAGGCCTAACAAACGTAATCATGAAAAAAAGGCAACTATACATATCGGTCATATGCTCACAAAGCAAGACAAATCTTGGGTTATAGGGGAAGTTGGTTCGATCAACAAATGGATAATGGATGGGGTTATGCATTTTTGTGGCGGGGCACTTTTGTTTTTTTTTCTTAGCCACCGATTTTTAATCACCTTATAGTTATAATTAATGTTAAATTATCTAATTTTTAATTTTGGTTGGGTGTTGAGGGTCTTAAAGTTAGTTGGTTAAATTAGAGTGTTGTTACTATTCAAATAAGGATCGAGCTTTCAAAAATAAAAAAATAGAGAAAATATTTGTTTCCTTTAAGTAAAGAAATACCTTTTTTAGATGAAAATAACTTCTTAATGGGTGGGATTGCCTTTGAAGGGGGTTGTTGAATAGTGATAGTAATCATGGTTGTTAAGTTTCACTGGATAGTCAAATGCCATAAAGAGTAACATAGCGTTTCATCTATTGATAGGTGGTAAATGTTGAACGCATTAAGACTTTTAAGCATATATCAAGAGTACTTTTTTTTCTTTTGTATTTTGGTTGGATGTTGTTTTTAATAATTGTAGTATAGCGATTAAAGTGAAGCATCACACTACCACACAAGAGACACTACATCATTAATCGAAGGGAGCGGAGGAGAAAGAGAGTGTAGTTGCCACTCGATTCTTGAAGGCCATTGAGAATCAAATAGGGGAATGTTTGAGGGAAGGAAAGCCACTAGGTTACTTATTAAATTATGAATTAATGCTTTCTAATGCTTTGGTTGATTTTATGTAATGTTTCATTTTGGGTTTGAGGCTTCTTGATTACCAAGGTTTGCAACACATGCAAGTAATGTAAACAAGCTAATGAAACTAGAAATAAATGAACCACAAAGAAAGGGAGAAAAGGAGGAACATACCTAGATTAAATAGAGTGTTGCAAACTTTGAAGCCAACGAAAAGGATGAACTCCCATCATGCTCAATGCTACCACCAATTCCCTCACACTTGTGCTTGGAAAATGTCTCCACAAATGTAGTGTCCCCTTTTGTACACATACCAATTTGTAGTGTACCAATTCACTGCCCAGGTTTCCAAACCCCTCAATTACCATTCTATACATGAATGTTTACATAATTGATACATGAATTATAACCACATGCATTTAACACAATTAAACACATTTAAATCTCAGAGTAAAATATATAATTCACTCCTGCAATTAAGCCAGCCATAGCATTCAAGAGCAAATTCATNCGTCCGAAAAAGTGGAAACAAAAAAACATTTCATTTTAGAATGTGAGGCCCTCAAAGACAACAGGGAAAATTATGCAGGTATTCTGGCAGCTAATTCTTGGGATAATCTATTCAAGAAAGAGTTTGTTGAGAAGCTGGGAGCGATTATTGTAAAACTTCACAGGAAAAGGGCCGAATACAAAAGCCATATGGAAAAACAATCTGTCCCATAGACTATTTTTAGCCTCGTGGACGTTAAAAATACTTTCTTTCTTTCTTTCTACACAAAGTACACACTTAATTTCTGGGTAAAATACCCCTGGAAAAAACCCTAAGGAAAAACCATTACCTTGTTGATTTTATTAAATCAAATATTGGACTCTTGTCTTGAGATAATGGCCCACCCGAGGAAAATACAAATCAGCAAATAGCCTAGCCTATCACACTTGGCTGCTACTCCTTTGTTGCCCCTTGGTCCTTTCCTTGGACCCTTTCCCTGCACACTTAGATGCAAGTCTTTCTCCACGCTACCAATGAGATCTCACTCACTCATTATGTGTGTTTACTTCTCTTACATAGGTGGTTGTGTTTTATAATCCTGAGTTTACCCTAAATCTCCAAAATGATCAAAGGCAAAGATTAAATCCCACCTTCACTTTATGATCTAATGGCTAGGATTTCATTTAATTCACTAATGCCAAATACTTAGGCATTTAATTAAATTAAACTCCATTGATTACAAAAGTACATTCACTTTAATAATCACTTTATTAAAGTGAATCTCCTAAGTCCTAAGAGGCATTAAGGACAACTTCCACATGTTAGACACAAAACCGATGTGAAAGTACCTGTCCAATGCTACATACATCAACATTGGATGGGCAAATTGTTAACCAGCTCTGTGTTAATCTTTCCATTGCATTCATGAGTCTGTAAAACGATTTGGATGGGCAAATTGTTGCCCAACTCTGAGTTAATCTTTCCTTGCATTCATGCATGGGTAAAACTATTTGGTTCGGCAAATCAATGCCTAGCTTGGCATATTGTTTCCCTCTTCATTATGGATAACTATGTTGAAGGGTATGGGCAAATCACCACTCAGCTTTGATTGACTTTGTGCATCGCATTTGTATTGAAGCAAGTTGAAATGTATGGGCAAATCATTGCCAACTTAGGCAAGTGTTTTTTTTTTGCATTTGGATTGTAGTATATTGATTTGTATGGGCAATTCGATGCCCATATTGAGCAGTCCGTTTGCATTGCATTTCAATTGTGGTATTTTGGTTTATATGAGCAATTCAATGCCAAGCTTGGGCAACTCATTTGCATCGTATTTGAATTGGAAGTAAATTGACTTATATGGGTAAATATGATGTCCATATTGGGCAAGTCTTTTGCATTTGCATATGTATTGAGTAAATCATTTTTGGACAGTCCTTCGACGTTGCATGTATAGATGAGTAAATTAAATGGCATGAGTAAATCAATGCCCATATTGGGTATCACTTTGGCACTATAAATATTGAGGAAGGAAACGATTTATATGGACAAATTGTTGCCCAGAATTGGGCAATCTCTTCCCATGAATTAATAACGAAGAATTTAAGTTGCTTGGGAAAGCAAATTACAGCCCCTTTTGAACAGCACTGTTAAATTGATATATTGTTTAATGAAGTGGATTTGTTGTAGGCAAATCACTGGCATGTTGGATTTAATTTCTCAGTCTCCATGACTAGTATTTGGTGAAACTATGTTGTAAAGTTCAGCTCTGTGGGCTTGAAATGTTAAACAATTCATCCCTATGAGCATAACCTTTATTGAATGCTAATGACAGTCATGTCCCTGAAAGTTTAACCATGGTAATAATTGCAAGCTTGTAGAACTTGTAATTGTGTATGTGGTGTAATTTTGGCATAATTATCATATGAGATGAGGAACCTTTTAGCAAGATGTGGATATTACATTGATGATGGTCACAAACATACTCCTTGCTTCATGCATTTAACATTGGGGTTTGCAAATTGTTAACAGTGTCCGACCATATTTTTCAATGTCCTTCTCAAAGGGCCTTTAGAAGCAAATCTCCTGAGCTCCTTGAGACTTTTTTGTTGAATTTTAGCAACAAGTAAAAAATCTGATTTTATTTTGGCATTATATGTTCTTTTATACAAAGCCTAAAATTAAAATGTCTAACATGTGGTGGGCAGCATTCATCTTCAACAGAGACAATTAGAAGCCTCATGGCTTTGCCAATATTTCAAATTATGAAAAAAAATTGTCTTTTTAACTTTGTTTGGAATGCAAAAAGAAAATAGAATAGAATTGCAAACGAGGTGTGCACTGCTGGAAAGATATCACCTAAAGGATTAATTAAAATAGCTGCCTCGTACAGGGTGTGTGGTGTCCTGGGTATGCCGGGAGCCATATTTGCAGGAGCTCAATTGCCTTTATTTGCGCTGCTGAAAGTGCTACTGAACTGACAATATTTGCACATCTGGGAGACTATTTAAACTTCAAAATTATGTGTGGACATGGTATATTGCACGTGAGGAAGATAACATCAGAAAACAATCTGTGGGGTGCTGCAGTGGGAAGAACCGAGTTTATATACTAGACGTAGCTATCTAATCAAAAGATATCAAGCTTGTGACATGAATAACTCCAATGTGCACGTTGGCACCTAAACTTTGATCTTAAGACTCCAGTTTTCTAGTACAGTACAGAATACCTGCCGATCTGAATTTTAAAATTACCATTCAGGGAAATTAATACCTGCCGATCTGAATTTTAAAATTACCATTCAGGGAAATTTTCTCCCATTTGGCCGTAGTTGACATATAAAATACACGAATAAAAAAACGTTTCATGTTTAATGAAGATTGATTATCATGCAGTCATCTACTGTTTAACATGTCTACTGTATTGGAAAGGCAACAGAATAGGCAGTTCTAAGATCGTCCTAATCTTGTACTAAAGAGAATGTATCAAACTCAGAGGGGGGGCATATAGAGAGAGACAAGGGAATTTGTCTTGGCCTTCAGCCAACCACTCCGTGATTTAAATCTATACTAGTGACTTTATTAATAGATATTCATGTGTTGTTCCCAACTTGAGTTTCACAATTTGTCACTTTGAATGAGTTGAATCTCATGTTTCAATCTTTGTTGAGATGATTGTATCATTGTTCCATCAACTACCTTCAGGCTTCAGGTCAAGTGGGCACTGCGACATATCCAGCATGGCTCCATAACCTTACTGAGTCTCTGCTGGGTGTTTTGGTAAGTGACCAGAAATTCAAATGGGCTTCCTTTCCAGATGCTTTGATCTCTTATTGGTGTGTAGTTCATCAATTACCACAAGCATGTATATATGACTCCTCTCCTTTTGTTGATGGCATAAATCTGAGATTCAAACAACCACATCTTGGTAGCATTGATGAGAAGTTTCTCTTGCCATAAATGCATGGGACTAAAAGTCCCAGGCAGAACCATGTCCTCGGCACTTTGTCAATCCTGGAGATAGCCCACTGTTCATCAGGATGGTGGTGAGGATGATATTCAGACAATTGCCTTATCTAGATTCTCAGTCTATCAATATCGCACTTTTCCTTGTTGGTCGTCAAACAGGCATACTATTTCAACCATCAACAATGGTTAAATACCCATTGCTTCCTAGATGTGTTACAATCATAACACCATAAATTTTTTAAATCTAATAATCAAACATTCTCAAAATGTACCTTTACATTCATGAGAAGATTCAATTGTGGAAAAGAGGATCCACTTCCAATAACAGAATAGTAGTTTAAATTTGAATAATTAAAAGATGTTTATTAATATAGACTCAACTTATTAATAATCTATTAGTATGTTTATTAATAAATAAAAAAATCTAATAATACACGTTCTCAGAATGTACCCCTACATACATGAGAAGATTCAATTGTGGAAAACAGGGTCCAGTATAGACTGAAATTCCTTAAATAACCTGATTCTCATCACCCTCCTTAAATAACCCGATTCTCATCACCCTAAATGTGACAAATTACAAGCTAGAAACTACAAATCTTCACTGTCCAACCAACAATACTTAAAGCATTAATATGATCAAAAGCAAACATATAAGGACTTAGGTTTCGGTCTAAGAAACTGTTGATTGACCACAAATGTCAAACTCCTAATTATGTCCTATTAACCACTCTCATTATTCAACTAGCTAGACTCCTCCCCTTCTATTTATCGGATATTTTGGTAGGTACCTAAAGATTACATGGACATAAAATCCTTAGTGAATTTTTCTATAATTTTAGCACTAGAAGACCCTCTAACCATATTCAACTTCAATAGATTGGCCCCGCCTGCTTAGAAGGAATGGTAACATAATATTTTATCGACTCATCCAAGTTTAAAAGGGTAACCATTTCACTAGAGCTTCTTGCATGTCTATTCCTAGTCCTCAAGAAGCACCTTTGTTTCCATTTAACTAGTGCTGCTAGAGACTTTGTTGACTAATCCCTAGCACTTAAATAGTCCTTCCACTTAGTTGGTTCTATTAGAGATTCATCCATCGCTGGGGGCCTCAGTCATTTGACATGGTGTTGCTATTGCCATATGTCAAGTCATGCTCGGTAACTCTATCAAGTCTTGGTTTTGTAAGTTCTGAATGCTAGGAGTATTGGAGGTCAACTTGCCATGTCTGTTAGGTTAGTTCAGGCTGGTATTTTCTAGAGACCCAATGTTAGTGACTGTTTCTTAAGCACGTATAGGCTCCTTTTGACGTATCTTTATTTTTCTAATTAATGTATCTCTGAAGGAACTTTCTTCAGAGATTTATTCATCGCAATCCATTACCAAAGCATACCCGTAATATTTATTATTACACGTTCATTTGGATAGAACAAGGTCTAGCTTTATATATCTATGCATGCAATCATCTTTCAAGTTTCAACTCTTAATGGATTATAACTTCCAAGTTCTTCCATATGGAGCATTCCTAGGCCTTATCGTGGTTGTATACGAGAGATCATTCCTATTTAAGATTTTACACCTCACTAGGACAAATCATCCATTAAGTCCATGCATTGATTTCCTACATGCATTTTACATGCATCATATATGACACAACATGCTGTACTCGATTTGGTAACTACTGGGAGGCTTATGATCCTAACTCACAGATATGTGTACAGGCAAACAACAATTCTAAAAATCATCTATGAAAAGGATCGGATATAGAACAAAAGCTTCCCACATTTCTCCTGCATTGCTGATCTAAAAGTTCCACCACACTAGCTGTTTTTCATGGTCCTTTGACTTCAATCAGCGAACTCCAACAGGCTGAATTCTTATACCCTTAGTAAAATATTATAAATGCAAGAAAAGGATCAGTGCAGTTTCCTGATTAAGTTGAATTGATTTTAAACTAGGTCCTTTTGGTCGTAGAAAATCCCAAAGTAGAGCATTGTGCAGGCTGAAATGATGTCAGAATCAAAACTTACTCAAATCAGGCTGCAATATCTCTGCTCCAGATATGCCCCTTATCATTGAATTACTAGATTTTCCTACTGCCAAACACTATTTTCAGAAAGGCATGCCTAAGCTTATTTTAAAAGGCAGAAGTGAGAACTTAAAAGTGAAAACCAATTGAACTAACTTGGAACTCAATCCAGCCAATGTTATAAATTCTGAGCCAACCTACCGACTTCTACCACATTTAATCAGAGCTTAGCATGCTGACAAACCCTTAATCAATGTAAATTTCCACACACAACCAGATACTGACTTTTCTTTGGCATTTGAGGCCCTAATTTAGCTGAGAAGCCTCCCAGAAGAACCTGTGAAACTAAGAAAAACCAAGCCCTTAAAAAGAGAAATTTATTAATCTATTAAATGCATTTAGTAACGGTATTATGATATAGAGGTCCAGAGTTTGTTGATTCTGCATGATTTCAACCCCTCAAAGTCACTCCCGGTATGAATCTAAGAGTATTTGCCTATTTGCCCATTAAGGGAACCCGACATAGCACCTCTATCCAGATTATGATTTATGTATACTTACAAATTTGGATTTCCAAATCTTTGATTCATTCCACAAGGATATATATATGTGTGTGTGTGGACTAAATAATTCTGAGCTTAAAATATTCAAGAAAAAGATACCAATCAATGGAGAAATGTAGAATTTGACATATATTAAATATAATTCCAGGCATGCAAAACATGTCTCTTATTACATCTTCATTTTGCAAGGCAGAAAAAGGGCATGTGGTAATTATAAGAACAGGTATTTTTATGATTTAGCCATATTGCTCTTCAAAAATAATTCAGGACTCTTTAAGAGATTAACCATAGAAATGAAGCGCAGTTTTTAAACAAATATCCTTTTCAACCTAGTGCAGAAAATGATCTGTTTTCCAATTCCTAATTTACCAGTAAATAATATCATCTAAAACAACTAGAGTACAAACTAAAAGTTCAAAAGTTACAAGTGTAATTAATAGCGAAGGAAGGAGAGTATTTTGGAATGAAACCGATCAGAGGAATATGCCACTATAGCAGAGCAATATATTGTATGATTGCTTGCAATTATGGACATCACATAGATAAAAGTAATTACCAGAAAACTCAGAGAATATTAGAATCAAAGAAAGGATCACCTTAATCCGACATCACAATTAAGAGGATGACCAATTTTTTTGTGCACTAATAAGAGCAGAAAGCAATCCTGCACTTGCAAGGAGAAGAGGATTCGACAAGGTTCCCTTTCCATTACGAATGTCCGCCAAAGCCAGCAAGCCATCAGCAAAGTCTTGTATGATGGAGACTACCTTTAGCACCTGCTTCTCTCGTAACTGGCTAATCTCTGCAACATACTTGTCTGAAATCTGTGCTTCTCCAGTCACGCCAGATATTTTGGATGCGAGAGCAGATTGTTTTTTCCTGAGGGCAGATATCTGCAAGCCCTTCGCGGCAATACTTCCACAATACCCTATCAATTCAGTCCAAGCACTGAGCATCTGCAATTTGGCAGAGTAGCGGTCGTCAATTAGGCCAGCTTTGATCAGCCAGGTGAATTGCTCCACAAAATAGTAAATACCATCCCCTCCATAGGCCACAATTTCTAATATACCTTCTTTTGAATCCAAAGAAACTTTCTTTAGTGCATTGTAATCCTGTATAAACTTACCCAGTCTGAACGCTTTTCTGCTAACTCCAAGACTTGCATCGAAATCTTTAAGCCTTTTGGCCAGAAGGGCATCCTTAGAGACAACAGAGGAAGCCAGAATTATCTTGGCAGAGTACCTGGCAATCTTCAGAACCTTGTCAATGCCATCCCTTCTTGCTAAATAAGCTTCCAAATGCTCTCCAAAATCTCTGCCTTTCTTTTTGCTTTGCATATTATTTGCACTGACACTAGTATTGATATTAACACTTTTAGCAACTGTGCCTGTAGATGCCCCTGTCACTGTCTCTGGATCTGTAGAGGGTTTCTGCATTTCCATCCTTCCAAATTCTCTTTAAAGATAAATCTACACAGAAAGATATGAATTTAATGGGGATGAAGAATCCTTTCAAATTCTTTTTAAAATATAAATCTACACAGAACAATATGAATTTTCTGGAGATGAAGAAACGGCCCAGATAAAAATTGAGCCTCTTGCTCTCCTTCAGCTACTAGTTCTGACAAATTAGAAATAAAACATGAATGCATTTAACTAAGTTTTGGGTATGCAGAATAGAAAGCATATCCCGTAAAAGCTTAAGCCACAATTTTTTTGGAAAACATACTTTGGGTGTCCAAGACAAAGCGCGGATCAGAATAATATTTCAATGCAAATTAGAACTTACCATTAAAAATCTGTTGAAACAAAATAGCAATGGCATCAAATTAGGATGAGAGTTCTGACCTCTTACTGGAGAAATATAGGTTTCTATTCCAAGCTTTTTTGTCGAAACAAAAGCTCATATGCTCCTGTAAGCCATTGATTGATCCAGAGTATTTGACATGAGCAAAACTGGAATCTCGCAGGTATCGTGTAGAAAAACACTTTGATGACCTCACCACACCAAATATAGAAGGCCTAACAAACGTAATCATGAAAAAAAGGCAACTATACGTATCGGTCATATGCTCACAAAGCAAAACAAATCTTGGGTTATAGGGGAACTTGGTTCGATCAACAAATGGATAATGGATGGGGTTATGCATTTTTGTGGCGGGGCACTTTTGATTTTTTTTCTTAGCCACCGATTTTTAATCACCTTATAGTTATAATTAATGTTAAATTATCTAATTTCTAATTTTGGTTGGGTGTTGAGGGTCTTAAAGTTAGTTGGTTAAATTAGAGTGTTGTTATTATTCAAATAAGGATCGAGCTTTCAAAAATAAAAAATAGAGAAAATATTTGTTTCCTTTAAGTGAAGAAATACTTTTTAGATGAAAATAACTTCTTAATGGGTGGGCTTTCCTTTGCAAGGGGTTGTTGAATAGTGATAATAATCATGGTTGTTAAGTTTCACTGGATAGTCAAATGCCATAAAGAGTAACATAGTGTTTCATCTATTGATAGGTGGCAAATGTTTAACGCATTAAGACTTTTAAGCATATATCAAGAGTACTCTTTTTTTTTTTCGGTATTTTGGTTGGATGTTGTTTTGAATAATTGTAGTATAGCGATTAAAGTGAAGCATCAAACTACCACACAAGAGGCACTACATCATTAATCGAAGAGAGCGGAGGAGAAAGAGAGTGTAGTTGCCACTCGATTCTTGAAGGCCATTGAGAACCAAATAGGGGAATGTTTGAGGGAAGGAAAGCCACTAGGTTACTTATTAAACTATGAATTAATGCTTTCTAAGGCTTTGGTTGATTTTATGTAATATTTCAATTTGGGTTTGAGGCTTCTTGATGAGCAAGGTTTGCAACACATGCAAGTAATGTAAACAAGCTAATGAAACTAGAAATAAATGAACCACAAAGAAAGGGAGAAAAGGAGGAACATACCTAGATTAAATAGAGTGTTGCAAACTTTGAAGCCAACGAAAAGGATGAATTCCCATCATGCTCGATGCTACCACCAATTCCCTCACACTTGTGCTTGGAAAATGTCTCCACAAAGATGCAAGTATGTATACAAACACATTTCTCTATCAAGATAAATAAAAAAACAACATTACCAAAAGATAGATGTTGTTGGTGCTCTCCCTGCAATTGTGAAGGTGGTAATCCTCCTCAAAATGAGATTGAAGAATCCAAGAGAAATTCCTCAAGGGTAAAGTCTCAAATCTAAAAAATCGAGGTGAACAAAAGGAAGAGAACAAGAAAAAAGGGAATAGCAATCTAAGTGAGGTTAAATCCCTACTATGAGGAAGTGATGGAGACAAAAATCTAGGTAGTTCAAGTGATCCAGGTGGATATCAGTGGCCACCCACCTCTTCCGACTGGCTCACATACAGATTTCATCTTAGCAGTTTCAGTTTTCATCTTGACAGTTTTATTCTAGCTTTTCGGGTCCTAAACTTTTGGGGTCGTTTTGAGGCCCTAAACATCGTTTTTGGGGCCCGCCTAGTAACATTATAAATGGAGTCAGTGTGATGGCATAATGTGTAATCCTTGGATAAACCTTTCCAATGGGCTATCGTGCGCCTAAAATGAAGATTGTATGTAAAATTTACAACCCTGGGAAGTTGATGTACCAACTTACCCCAACGGGGCCCACATGACTTTTAACACTTCATCTCCTAGGGTTAGTTTTTTGGATGTCTAGGGTTTTGGCATTCATGTTTGATGTAAAAAGGCCTTTATAGCCTCATTGTACTCATCTTATTGTGAATGAGCGTAGCCATCAAATCTCTTCTCAGAGATAAGCTGCCACCATTCTAGCAAGCTTGTTTCAGTCTGCATTTTACAGTTTTATCATATTTCTTATTTAATAGAAGTAAAGTTTTATTGTATCTATGTTATTATTCATTGTGTCTCTATGTTAATATTATAGATCCGTGTTTTCATTTTGTTCCGCTCATAAATATGGATCATCAAGTGTGCGAGTGAAGGTAAGATTTGATCCTAGAGTAAATCTAGTAGAGTTTTTGTAAAGTTTCAATTAGAGTTTGTGAACCATAGCAAAGTCAAAAAGAGAGAAACATAGGAAAATTAAATCCACAAGGATATAAAAGCCATGAAAAATAGTCATTGAGGAAAATATGAAGCTCCCAACTACTCACATGTGAGTCAAACTTATGAATCCATTAGCCCTAGGTAGATCCACGATTTTTCAATGGAAATATCCACGAGAGATAGATGCAGGTCTACTTGTTTCGCCTATTGATGGCATGCTAAAGAGAGAGAAAGAAAGGGTAAGATCAATTGTGACCTTGTCAACCCCTATGTGCACCAAAAAAAACTACTTAGATGTTGGGAATCTAGAAAATAAATCTCTAACTAATTTAAGTAGACCAAATCACATGTAAATGTCAAGGTTGATCCAATTGAAGAAAAGATTGTCTAGCCAATAACCCCACCAAGGAGCAAACAAGACTCAAAGAATGACCTATGAAAACAATGGAAGGGGACTTTTCCTAAGCACTAAACATCAATTGGGGAAAACACATTCATGTCTTTTTACTTAGACAAGGGACTAAACAAGCAAGAGATACCAATTCCATAATCTATCTCAAGATGTTGAGAGGCTTCATGTTTCAAGCTTTAAATGCAAGTATGCAAAATTCATGCACTACTATAATCTCTTAGATGAAGCTCTATTTTGCATGTTTTTTTCTCAAAGCACTTCATACATTAACATGTTTATATCCCATCCACTAAGGGTGTTGATTCACTCTCAAGGTCAATATGAAATTAAGTTATCAATCTAGTAGGGTTCCTTTTTTGTGGTTTGCACTACCTATAAGATATGAGTTTGAAGTTTGGATAAGGTCAGTTTGTATTGTTATATGATTATCTGTAAATTGTCGTGGATATTCCATTGGAATAGTTCATCACAATAGATCTGATAAATAAAATTGAAATCTACACTATGAAAGTTAAATTCCTTTATATTCATAATCCTTAGTTATTGAATTTTTGCTTATGCATGAAATACATAAAATGCAAAAAATGGAGAACAATAAAATACAATCACACACCATCCACAAAATAAAATATATATTTTCTTTGGGAAACCCTTACAAGAGAAAACTCATCTAGAAGGTGAAGGTGTTATGCTCTCTTTTCTCTGGTATGGAAATAATGCAAGTACAAAAGAGAATACACTCTTTATGGAGTTGATTGAGACATGTGTCCTGTTAGACTGCTACGAAACATTAACCCCCTCCATTATGATCTCTAATTTTCCCACTCCTAGTTGTTTTGTGCAGCTATGGAACAAAATACAATAACATAGAATGGAACCCCTTCTCCTCCCAGCGCCTCGGTATTTAACATAGCCTGATAGTTTTCTAGGGTTAGGTTTTTTACTTCCTCAACCCTCAATAGTGATAAGGTTTTGGACCTTCTAGAATATTATTGAAATTCCTCACATGGCTAGCCCTATATGCATGAGTAACGAGGGCTGACATGGCATCCTCTCGTACCATGGTGGTCAACATGATGGGTCAACTTGCAGGAGGCATAACTTTTGCATATGAGCTCCAATTGACATGAGTTTTGCACCGTTGGAAAGGCATCAATGTGTAGAATAGCGTCATGAGATCCAAGCTATGTTGGAAAAGTTTTGACCCCCAAAAATGCCATTTGATGCCAAAAAAATGGCTCTAGAAGGTTTCAAACCCCAATTTTCCAAACTTGGACCTACCATTAAAATGATCTTGCAAGTTGATTCCTCTAATTTTTTCCACTCTTAATAGCATTGAAATAGATGACAAATAATATAATGATCCAACCCAGATAATAAGATATGAGTTATCAATTAGGGTTACATTTTTATGTGGTTTGTAGTACCTATAAGATATGGGTTTGAAAGGTTGGATAAGGTCGTTATTGGCTCAATGTTGGTAAATTGGGGTCCACATGAATGTCCAAAAAATGTTGTAGTATATCACTGACATATCAAACTTAGAAATAGGGAAGGTCTCACGTGAGGTGCATGGCCAAAACTTCTAATGTATGAAGGGAGTGGAAAAAATAAATAAAGTCCATCACATGCTCATTGGATCCATGAACATTTGATCATACACCCGAGTAGTGTCTCACACTCTCTATTTTATATCTTTTATCTCTTCTATATCGTGTTTCCAAATCTTATTCTTTTGAAAGTAAAAAATGAAAATTTGATTTGCTTCATCCAACATTCTCACAACACCTAGATCGGTATTCTGTGTACCTCACATACCATTATAAGGTGCTTCACCTCAAGGTGGTATGAAATTCCACTGATTGGTTCTAGAGTAGTACCCTTTGCATTCTATATGGTATAAAAAAGGAACCAATGTTGCTCAACATCCTCACTGCCTCTTCTTGAAAACTCAGGGAGATGTAACATAGAATTTCCTTGCACTCTAGCCATGCTACTAGTTGACTATGTAAGAACAAAAAAACTTGTGATCCTAGTTTACTTACTAGGTTTTGATTTCCCACTCTTAAAAATAAACTCCCACTAACCCCTAAAGTATCCCCACTACCATTTGGGTTAATCCTTAATATTGGCTCATTACCCCTTAATTGGGGCATATTACATAAGTAATGTTATTTTATTTATGTCGGCTTTATTCCATTAGTTGTAATTATACTTCCTAGTCTCCTATATATACCAAGGAGACTTTTTCATTTGGAATCATCTTGGAATTGTACATTTATGTGGGCATAAGGAAGTTGCCCCCTCGAAGAGGCTCATTATCTGAATTTCTCTCTTTTCCAAGGAATTGAGTACTTATTCTGAGGTTTTTCTATGCTATATTGATATTTGGTTCTTAACATATGGTATCAGAGCTCAAGGTCTTGGGGTTTTGCTGCTACATCTAAGACACCTTGGAATTTTCTCTATAACTTTTTTTCTACAATGTTTCAGAAGGAATGGCTTGGAGGATATTTAGTAGACAGATCAAGGTACCTTGGGTTAAAATTTAAGCTTCTGGGGCCTTATAATTTCAGAGATACAACCTGTGCAAGATAGGGTTCTAGAATCATCTTGAACTGAGTCATTGCGGAATTTTCACTATAATTTTTTTAATGTAATGTTTCAGACCCTGAACTCTAGAGGATATTCACAAAAATTAGTAAGGTATCTATGGTAAAAATTTCATATTTTGGGTCATCTTAAATTTGTAGATACATCCTGTGGAAGATAGGGTATCCGACTAGTCCTATTGACTAGTCTCAAGAAGGTGTTCCAGGTAAAATAATCATAACTTCTTCCTAGAGTATCCAAATTGAGTGAGACTTCTTGCATTGGATAGTGGACAGTCTGTAGTATTTCTAGTATGAGTTTCATAATTTATATCAATTATTTTGTGTGGGGCACGCTATACAAGTGACATCTCCCGGAAAGGCCAAAAATCAACAAGTTGTGGGGAAGTTACCGTAAATTCCACTTGGCACATCCAATTTTGATCAGACCTGTGGCATTACAGAGAAGAAATATCAGAGAACTACAAAAAATAAAGTTTCATACCTAGAAGGGTCGAAACTTTGGAGATACAATAGAAGAAATATTCTCTAGAATAACCACCTCAAAATCAAGGTTTAAAAGTGATACTTGGCCAACATGCCACCCAAAAAGGGAACTTCTACACAAAATAAGCCTCCAGAGAATCCTACATGGACTCTTGATGAAGGTGAAGAAATGTGTAGGGACATAAATGATTTACAAAATAAGACAGTAACAAAAGATGAATTACAAGAGATGATGGAGGGTTTAAAAGGGGAGATCATGGAAGGATTGAAAAAATTCATAATAGAGAGGACATTTGAAAGTGAAAATGTATCCCATGAAATTCATGATGAGGACACAAGGAAGGTGAATCAAGAATGGAGAAATTCCAACTTTGGGTTGAAGACCAACCACGTCCCTAAGATCGATATGAGGAAGTTTGATGGCAATGACCCAATCACATGGATACTTCAGATGGAGCAATTCTTTGATCTACATAATGTGCCACATACACAAAAGGTACGAATTGATTCTTTATATTTAGAACCCAATCAATTTGTATGGTATCGATGGCTTT
>SNQJ01S0141261.1:49818-66367 GCA_010110895.2 Picea sitchensis
TTGCAGATCAGTGTCCCAAGACACAGGAAGAAGAAGAGGACATGCCCCATGTTTCGTATGCCAGTGCAATTGGTAGTTTGATGCATGCAATGGTCTATACTAGACTAGACATTGCACATGCAGTGGGAGTTTTGAGTAGGTATATGTCAAAACCAGGGAAGGAGAATTGGAAAATAGTAAAGAGGGTCTTCAGGTATCTTCATGGAACTACCAGTTATGGATTGTGCTACCAAGGAAGACCAGGATTGGACAGAGTGTTGGACATACATGGATTTGTTGATGTATATTGGGCTGGAGATATAGATCACAGAAGATCTACAAGTGGGTATGTGTTTAACCTATTTGGAGGAGCAATCAGTTGGATGATAAAAAGACAGGCTGCAGTGGCACTCTCAACTACAAAATTTGAATAAATGGCAACCACTCATGCAATCAAGGAAGTAGTATGGTTACAAATATTGTGTTCAGGTATTGAGTTGGTACAATAAGAAGTGAGATTAGATTGTGACAGTCATAGTGCAATCTTCCTGGCAAAGAACCCAGCTTATAATTCAAAGACAAAGCATATTGATGTTCAGTATCACTTTATGAGAGACATGGTTGAGGAAAAGAAGGTGTTGCTGGAAAAGGTTGACACTTTGAAGAATGTTGCAGATTCATTGACAAAGTTTGTGAGCATAGAAAATTTCTTCTGGTGTAGAGTAACAATTGGCATTGTTGCCCTGGATTGTTGACTATATAATCCCCTGGACCCATGGATGCAAAGAAAACAACAAGTGGGAGAATTTTGGGTATGTGTTATATTATTTGCATGTGTGTGTGTGGGCGTGTCAGATATGACAACTGGGTGGTTTTTGTTATTTTTAGCGGTTTTGTAAATTAATCCCAGATTAAGGGATTAGGGTTTTGGTATCTACGAAATACCTAAAAACATTGTATATATATTGTATGGTGAATGGTGAAATTCGATACAATGAATATAAGAAAGGTTTTCCCAGTTGAGGGTTTCTGGTATAAAATCTTTGTGTACTTTGTGTATGAGCCATTGATTAAATTCTATTTTTCTTAAGAATCTATATGCATTGCTTTACTTCATAGTTTTAAAAACTTACACATACATCAAACTACCAACTGCACTCACATATGGAACACGAGACATGACCTCCTCCTCTCCCTGTGTCTTGGGACACTGATCCGTAGATAACTTTACACCAATAGAAATAGGAACCTTGATCGATTTACATTCCTGCATATTAAACCTCTGCAATATTGTCTCGACATATTTTCTCTAATTTAACCATAGTTTCTTCTTTTTCCGTTCTCTTTTAATTTCTGTGCCCAAAATGAAATTTGAAGCACCGAGATCCTTCATGTCAAATTTAGAGGACAACTGAGTTTTCACATCCTAGATAATCTCCTTGTTGTTTCCTATCAGCAACATGTTATCCACATACAAGACCAAATAAATCAAATGATCACCAATTAATTTAAAATACACACAATGATCCTCTTTGCTTCTTGTGAAACCAAGTCCCAACATATAAGTATCAAAATTTTGATACCACATCCTTGGTGATTGTTTTAAACCATACAAGGACTTTTTCAACCTACATACCATCTCTTTCTTTCCCTCCATAGCAAATCCCTTTGGCTACTTCATATAGATTTCTTCTTCCAGATCCCCATGTAGGAGAAAATCCAGAGAAATTCAAAGATAGAATTGCAAATCACAAAATGCTCTTGCTAAAGAATAATCAAATTCCAAAGGGTCTTATTCTGTTAGAAAGATTGTTCGACAAAAATGATATACCTTTAAAATCTACCTTGTAGCCTCAACCTAAAGAGGTTGAAGATTGTAATGTGGGATCAAATGAAGATACAAAACTGGTCAAGTTGTCTAAATATCTTCCAACTAATATCAAGAGTAAATATGTTGAATTTCTCAAAGAGTATAAAGATGTTTTTGCATGGTCATATGAAGACTTAAAAACTTATGATACTTCTATTATTGAGCATACGATTCCATTAAAACCAGGTATTAATCCTTTCAATAAAAATCTTAGACAAATAAATCTTATTCTCTTGCTGGTAACAGAAAGGGAGGTCAAAAAGATTCTTGATGCAAAAATGATTGTACCTCTTAGATACTCTGAATGGGTAGCCAATTTGGATCCTGTCAGATAGAAGATTGGAGAGATAAGACAATTTGTTGATTTTAGAAATTTGAATTGGTATTCTTTAAAAGACAATTACTCCCTTCCTAAATTGGATCATGTTCTTGAAAAGGTGGTTGGGGAAAATAGGATTTCTATGATTGACGAATTTTCGAGGTATAATCAAATAGATGTCCATGAAAATGATAAAGGAAAAAATGTGTTTACTACTCCATGAGGAACCTTTATGTATGACAAAATGCTTTTTGGATTGATGAATGCAGGTGCAACTTTTCAAAGAGCAATGGATATAGAATTTGTTGGCAAAAAAGATAAATTCATTGTTATTTATCTAGATGATCTGACAGTTTTTTCTAATTTTGATACATAACACTTGGTACATCTTAGACAAACATTCGACAAGTGAAGAAAATTTGGTTTGTCTTTGAACCCTAAGAAATCTCATTTTGTGATGCAAGAAATTAAGTTGTTAGGACATATCGTATCGAAATATGGAATCAAAGTATATCCAAAAAGAGTTGAAGTTATTGATCAGATCAATATTCGTAGAAACAAAAAAGAAATTCAATCATTTTTAGGAAGACTAAATTTCTTGAGGAGATTTATCCCAAATTTTTTTGAAATTATCAAATTGATCACATATATGTTGAAGAAGGATAATGAATTGAAATGGATGACGGAAGCTAAGGCATCCTTCCAATGAGTCAAGAAAGTTATAGGAGAAGCACCATTGATGGTAAGTCCCGATTATACAAAGGAGTTTTTAATATTTTCCTTTGCATATGAATATACTATTACAGTAATGCTTCTTCAAAAAAATGATGAAGGATTTGAACCTATTGCCTTTTTTAGTAAGAGCCTCAGAGATGCGGAGTTAAAATATGACATTCTAGAGAAACATGCTTATGTTATGGTAAAGGCACTCAAGTCTTTCTAGACATATGTTTTACATTCAAGAATAATCGCATATGTACCTACTAGCATAGTCAAAGATATCCTAATTCAACCTGACAGTGATGGAAGAAGGGGAAAATGGTTGGAAAAAATTCAAGAATATGATTTGGAAGTCAAACCAACCAAACTGGTAAAAGGACAGGGTCTGAAAAAATTATTGGCTGAATCAAATTTCAGAGCCCTGGAAATAAATCATTTCAAGTCTGAAAATTCTCTCCCACACATTGAAGAAATTGATGATAAAATGTGGACAATTTAGATTGATGACAAATTTTCTTCCTCTTATTAGTATAAAAATATAGTGTCATACCTTCTCACTCTTCACTGTCCTACTGACATGACTCCTTCCAAGGAAAAAAATTTAAAATTACAGGAGATCAAATATTGCATTATCAATGCTAAGTTATATTGGAAGGACCATTTTGGTTTCTTATTATGTTGCCTTACAGAACCCGAAACAGAAGGTGTCACTGATAAGTTTCATAAAGGAGTATGTGGAGTACACCATGCTTGGAGAGAAACAACTTATAAAATTTTAAGGGCAGGCTATTATTGGCCAAGGTTATTCACTGACATAAATGCAAGGGTCGGAGCTTGAAAATCATGCCAACTTTTTGTTGGAAAGAAAAATATCCCTACCTTACCTTTAGTTCATGTTAAAGTTGAAGCTCCTTTCCAACAATGGGGCCTAGATTTCATCAGAGAGATTCATCCACAATCAAGTGCCCAACATAGATGGATTTTAACTGCTACTGATTAATTTACTAAATGGGTAGAATTTATTCCAACTTGGAATGCTACAGATTCCGTAGTAATAAATTTTTGGAAGAGAACATTCTTGCAAGGTTTGGTTGTCTAAGAAAACTAGTTACAGATCATGCACAAGCTTTCAAATCTATTATTATGATAAATTTTTGTCAAAAACATAATATCATTTTGGGTCATTCCACAACTTATTATCCTCAGGGAAATGGGCTGTCAAAGTCATCTAATAAAATTTTAATAACGATAATTAATAAATTTTTGATAGAAAATAAGAAATCTTGGCATATACATTTAAAATATGCTCTATGGGAAAACAGATTCGGCACCAAGAAATCTATAGGTATGTCTAATTTCCAATTAGTTTATGGCACATATGTTATTCTTCCTATTAATATTTCTCTTCCTGTGATGAAACTCTGGCAAGATGTTAATGAAGAACCAAATAATTTGACAAGAAGAATAAATTAAATAATTGAAGTCCAACAAAACATAAGAGAAGTGGATGATAAGCTTCATAAATACCAAGACAATATGAAGGTCATCTTTGATAAGAAATACAAAGACAGGGAGTTTCTTCCTGGAGATTTAGTCTTGAAGTGGGAAGCCAGAAAAGAAGACGCTAGGAAAGATGGAAAATTTGACCATTTTTGGTTTGGTCCTTTCAAAATTGCAGCAGTAGAAGGGAGAAATTCAATCTCTCTTGAAAATTTAAATGGAGAAATTCTTGAGGCCCCTATCAATGGGCGGTTTTAAAAAACAAATATGCAGTAGTTTACTTTTGAGTTTCCATTGTATATACCAGATTGGATTGGATTTACATTGGAAAAAATATTTATTTCTTTCTCTTTTTCATAAGTAATTTAAGTATTTTTTAATACTAAATTTATGTAAATATTTTCAAGAAAGAGTGGTTTCGATTTTATTTCAAGAAAAATAAAAAGAAAATGTACTTTTTTCTACAAAAAATAAATCATCTTTTACTTTTCAAAAAAATAAAACCCACTCAATAGTTAATGAAACAATACTCCTCTTGACAAAAATAGTTGAAATTTTCAGAGAATGAGATCGTTAAGACATAATAATAGTATTTGAATACAAAAGTTTAGAAATTGTATGTTCAAACCTAGTATTTTGTACAAATGACTACCTATCTCTCTGTTTAGCTTTGTCAAAATTTTCACAGTTTCAAAAAACAAAAAACAAAGTGGATATGGAAGCCTACTAATGACTACTAATATGAAATACATCTTCCTTGTGTTTTATTTCCTTTACTTCCCCAGAATCATCTAACTGTTGAAATTCCACTTTTTCTTAAAGGGCCAATGATCAAGGTTCTTCAACATTCTGACGATCTATTGGAGGTAAACATTCTTCAAGAAAAGGAGATGACGTTGAAGAAACTTGAGACCCATCTGATTCCATAGGAATGCTCATTGGTGATAGTCGTCTGCACAAAAATATCAATTGTTGGCAATGAGAACTTAAATGAACTGTGTTTTGACTCACAACTCTTGTTATAGTCGTCATTTCCTCTTAATGTCGCAATTCCTGAGATTGAATATGCTAATGAAGTTGAAAATTTGAATTTTCGAGCTCTTAAATCCTTTCTGACTACCCTTGAACCTTTTCCCGGAGAGTAACGATCATGCAATCAACACTTTCATAGTCATCATGTTCACCACTCATATTTTCCCTTCTTCAGGCTCTCTCGAATTAGGTGATGAATAAATACAATTCCTTTTTCAAAACTTCAAAGGAAATTAGGTAATAACTCCTCTCATTTCTTATTATTTAGAAAAAAATGAAAATCCTGATTATAACAAACATGAGGGATATTTCCCATGAATTAAAGATAGCTTCATCATCCATTGAAAAGATTGGAGAAGCATGGAAAAGAAAATCTCAAACATCATTCTAATTAGATATAAGATCATCTCTGGTACGGAAATAAATCAATAATTCTAAGAAAATCAAATCAGTTAGAATATCACTACAGAACAGAGCAAAGCAAGAGTCTTGTTTGGACACAGAAACTCGTGTGAATTATTTTTGTTAAGATTGAGATGTTTTGAACTTTTGATATATTTGTCTCTCTCTCTTCTCTTTTCTACGAATAATATTCTTCTTCTAACACTAAAAACTTAGAAGCATATTTTCAAAACAAGTTGGGCGAAGATTTTTTTATGTTTCTTTAGTTTAATTGAAAAAGTATGTCTAGGGTAATCCTAGTAAATTTATCCCTAATATCATATTTCAGCTGACAAATTTGCTCAAGGTTTATCCCTGAAATAAATAAATTTTCCCAAAATTTATCTATAGGCGAAGGTATACTTAGAATTGAAAGAAAACTAATCATAGAGTATTCCTAAAACTATGGACTGGCCTTGTTTTTTATTAGATCAGACACATATGTCATCCCTTGTATCTTATATACAAATTGATTTCCTCCACTTCAAAGTAATAAAATCAAAGACAGATGATGAAAGGAAATTCACAAATTGATTTCCCCTATCTTGTCCCAATAAGAGATGATGAAAGGAAATTCATTTATTGATTTCCCTCATCTTGGTTAAATGAAAGCTTGTTTTTGAAGTGGTGAAAGGAAATTCAATTAAGGGAGATATAGATAACTTCACCGGGGCACTGAACATGCATGTTGGCAGTGAAGGAATATCTATGATACCTATAAGGTTGTCTTACACACCTATATAATAGACTCTCTCATCTAGTTCTTTTTCAATAATATTTATATCCTAAACCAACTGGGATTCCTTAAATAAACATACTTTTCATCTTTATAAACTTGAAGAGCGAACAAAGTCAGTTAAAATCTGATATTTTTGTTAAAATTACTTTGATTATCCTAAACAATTATGAAATCAATTTCAAGAAAAGAAAGCACCTATTAGCTTGGCTTGAAATCAATCACCAAGTGTGCTTTAAGATTTGTAGACATGGTTATGTTCATTTTTTCTATATATGATTAAATTTCAAATAAATAAAGAAAACATTTTAAATCAATAAACGAAAGAAATAATGACTCCATTTACCCAAAAAAGGCACCTGGTCTACTGTTATTTCGTGCCTCACAGGGAGCCACAATCCCCAGATGGAGCCTATGTTAGAACACTATAGAAAATTTCAAATAAAAATCAAATTTTGAAGTCATGTTTTGTTTTGGTATTTTCAAAATAAATTTTGAAAAACTTAGGAATATAATTTCTTAGAATAAAATATGTTTTTGTTACATCTCGATAGGGTGCATCAAATACCAACCATTAAAAAATTAATAGTCATCTGGATCGACGAAACTCTCAACTTCAGAGTTCTAGAATTTCAAAAGGTTTAAGCAAAAGAGAAGTACGAAGTTCACTTGGGAACTTCGTGATTCGAGAGTTCAAGCTCAAAGTGTTCATAGCCCTAAAAAAAATTGAAGTCGTGAAGCTCCGGAGTCCCAGAGACATGAATTACCACAAAAATATTTTAAATAGATCAACTGATGAGTCATATACCACATGTCAATCTTTACTTATGCTGACACATGGCACTCTTTTTTAGGCACCTTAGTCACATCATTTGCACGATTTCAGGTGACACATGTCACTCACTTTTTATGAAACGTCATCAACAATGACTCCGTTACTACCACATCACTCTAGGAGATTGTCCTCCAGAATATCAATCAAGAAAAAATTCAAACAAGCATCAGAGCGTCGAAGTGATGAAGCGCTTGAATGATCGTAATAATAAAACACTAAAGATTAATGGTCTAAGCAGGTTTAGGTAGGTGTGATTAACGGTAAGTAATCACTCCATGAATTCATACTTTGAGGAAAATCTATTCACTGCTAATACAAACTCATGAAGCCCCGGAGCTCTGGAGTCCCGAAGTTCCGAAGCACTTAAAGTTAAAGTGACCTTAAGTCGTGATCAATTAAAACGAAACAATAATTAAGGGTTGACTAATTGATTCGTGAATTCGGCCTTCAGGAGATATCTATTATTCCACATTCAAAACTTCTGAATGTCGAACTGTAGAAATACCTTATCTTACTAACGATCATTAAAAGTGTATTTAATGTGGCTAGAGTAAAAGATTGGGAAAAATCTTGCGACCGCCCGGTAATAAATTTGATAGATTTGGTATGATTACTCTGTCAATAGATTAATGAGAGGATAATTAGTGATTAACATTTCTTTAAATAAATATATTTCGAACTTCATAGCATTTTTCCGTTAACATCTAGAACCTTTGCATTCAGTAGTTTGAACTCACAAATTTTTGCTTCTCACGGGAGGGTCAACATCGACATTTGAAAATCATGGCACTGTGTAAAGCAGGAAAGAAGCAAGATTCATTTACTGAGGAGTGAAACCCAAATGCAGACATTATTTCAAATACTATCGCTCGACTAGTGGACGTCATTAAATCATGGAAGCAGGTTTATGACATTTTAGAGAAGGAAATTTCTCTCTGTTCCGATGATTCAGCTGGAGAAGGAGATGAGTCATTTGCAACCAAGCTAATTCAAGTGGCTAAGTCAAAACTTCAAAAAGTTGCATCTCGCCCGAAATTAATGCCATATACTGATATGATAAGTTGGGCCTTAAAGCATGTGGATATCTCGATGAGAACCATCTACAATCACCAGCAAACCATTATCGACTCTTTATGACCTAAGGACATTCAAGTAATGTACAAATTAACCACCAACCCCAAATATACTTATAATGCATCATTTATAATGAAGTTTGAGGATGATGAATGCAAAAAATATGGCAGAATTGTTCACGATATAGTAAAATCATGGTGGGGAAATCAAAATAAATTCAAAACTGATAGCTAGGGTATATATTCTACAGCCTCTTGTGATGCCCATATTTTGTATATTTCCATGATGTTTTGTAAAATGTTTGGAAAGATAAATCCTGCGCACTTTACTATAGAGTGGGCTCCTATAATTCATGAATTTGTTGAGGTTTATACTTTTGATCAGGGAAAAATGTTGTCAGATAACCTAGCTAAACAAATTGGGGATTACAAAACTCAGAAGTCTTAAGGAGAACATGCTCCTTTCTATATGTTTGCATATATTATGGATGCAATTTATTTCAGAACCCCATTTCCTCTTATGAATTGGAGTTGGACTCCAAATATAATTGAACCCATACATTTCTATCATTCTAAATTATGGGAGGAAAATGCAAAGGATTCTTTTTATGAAATTTGTCACAATGCGGTCATTCCAATTCATGAAATTATCTATGGTCAGCCTCCCCCCATAATTTCAGAACAAATTATTGGGAATTTAGGTTTCATTACAGATCGGTGCATTAAGGAAGGCTTCTCTTACATCAGAGTTTTCAGTTGCTTCACATCTCCACATGCTCTTCCCGAATTCCTACCAGACATACTTGTTTGCAGAGAAGTAGCCTATAAAAAGGTTTTAGTAGGCATTACCAAAGAGCTTAAGGCTGCACAGAAAATAGTTTGGCCAACCTTTCCCATACAGGTTGGCATATTCTCATTATTTGACTTTGGACATGCTAAGGTGGAGGATTTGGCCTTAGAAGATATTAAATTGGCTGACATTAAATACAAAATCCATGATCCACATAATGTGGAAGAAAATCATTTAGCTCAATTCAACATGAAGAGATACATCCATGAAGATTCACCCTATGACAAATTTTTCAGAGGATTTAGATCATATGATGAGGTTGTATCCATATTTCAAAGTCTTCCTCAAGAACAACAGTCAGGCTTCCTTAATTTTCAAAAGCACAGAAGGAACAATATACCTAAAATCTTGCAAGAAGAACAAAGGCTTAATCCAACTTCACAGGTGGAAAAATCAACATAGCTCACGCAACATGATTTGCTCGAAGAAAAAACTAGGGAAGTGGAAAATATACCAGAAACAATGTCCAATGATGCAATAATTACATGAATATCCATACCAGGTAAAAGTGATCAAGAATTATTAGCATCATTTGAAGCTTTTATGAAGAATGGGCACAATTTTACTCTGTCATTTTCAAAAACTGAAACTCTAATGAAATATACCACAAATCAAGGAGGATCTATTGCACTTATTTCTCCCATACCATATTTGACTCCCCTAGCAACAAGTTTTGATTTATCTTGTTCAGAGGTTATCAATATAGATGACCTGACACCTATTGAACCTGAAGATATGCCTTCATCAGATTTATTTTTCAACAAGAAAAGGAAGGCTATCATAAAAATATAATCTTGACATAAGGAGGGAGGAATTACCAAAAAACAAAGAATGATATATGATGGGCAGGGACATAGTGACCTTGAATTCACAAAAGAAGTTTCAGATTCACTGGGAGCTTTTGCAACTACTAACTTGTGGTCAATGGACAATTTGAGAAAACAAATTGACCAAAAGAATCCTTTGATTGAACAATTGCATAATGGTATGCCATAGATGGAAGTTATTGCCAGAGAAAGAATCAATTTTGATATGAATCAAGTAAGAAAGGGTTTTGAACAACAGATTAAGCAATTAGAGGATAAATTGAAATTAAGTGTTCTCAGCACTTGAGTAATAACATGCTCTCCTAGAGAGATACATTAATAAATCAATTGCAGGCTCAGATAACCTCAATTGAGAGCACAGTAATTCATATTTATTCCTTCAAGAAAAAAGCATCAAAGGTGAATGAGCAGTTGCAGATTTCCCAACAGGATCTATATGAAAGTTTGGATGCCATTCAAAGACATTATCATGTAATCAATAATTCTTTGAAGACTATGTATTAAAAAGAGAGGGAATATTTTATGGCCAGATCCAAATTCCAAGAATTTATAGTATGGAGGAAAAAGCTCAATGTAACTGGAATTGCCCCCTTTTCACAATTTGAGCAAATAAAAGGAGAAATGACTTTAAAGGTCTGGGAGAACAATCTTGAAGAAAGTAAAAGGCTATATAGAGAAGCAAAAGAGGCTTGTCTTAATGTTCTTTCAGCTGTAGATCTGGAAATCGCATAAATTGATGCCATTAGTATTCATGATACACTTGGACAAGTTGAGATCGAAAAGAGTAAAGAAGATCTAAAGAAAAACAGAGAAAATTTACAAAATGGTATACAAGCGAATCGTGTTGATTTATGAATGATAAATGATATTCTTGTGAAACCAACTTTACAACATCATATCACACAACAATCAGTTGTTAAAATTCAAGAAAATCTACCATTGGCGCATAAAAAAGCTTTTTCATTTGAATTAAATGCAAATATCGAACCCTCCAAGTTTGTTATTGCAATATTGGATCTACATGCACAATTCAAGGATCAGAAAAATCCAAGTACATCCACGAGCACATAGAGGGTGAATGAATTGCCAGCAAGCAAAAGAAATCTTAGCAGATGCTCAATATCTTCATTATATCTTTTAGTTTAGATTGTGTTTTATTTTGAGAACTAAGAAGGTGGAATGTCTAACCACTTTTGGTTAAGATAATTTTTGTATAAATAGATAGATTAAAGATGTATTCAGAGCTTCTTCTGGATGAATGTAAAAGAGAACCTTCTTAATACCAATTTGAAAGAGAAGATAGAGATTCCACATTTCATTTCCTTGAGTTATGTGTTTTCAGTGTATTTTCATTTCATAATATTATTTTCTTCATTCTATGGATCTTGAAGATTGAAAGACTACAATTTTGTAACACATCTGTTGTGGTCTATATAATTGGAAGTTTGTTTAGCTACAACTTTCCCTCTGTTATTACTGTGAGTAAAACAAGACTTGTATCTGTGTGAATCTTCTCATTTCAATTCATCTTTTAAAAGACCGATCCTTCATAATTCTTCTACTGCGAATAAGGTAATATTTATCAGTATTGGATACTTTATTTTATTTTGACAGTTTTTGTTAATCAATTCTACTTTTCATATACTCAATATTTATAAAAGACTCAAAGAAAGAGATGTTGCCTCTGTGTTTTCTAATCATTAAATTCATTCAAAGTTTCATCTTAAAACTGAAGGTAGAAAAGCACCATAAAAAACAATTATCTTAACTTTTGGATGCCTGACATTATTCTATGAGCCTAGAGTAAATCTCAGGAACAACACACCCCATGTGGACCCCAATATACCAACATTGACCCAATGACGACCTTATCCAAACTCTCAAACTCATATCTTATAGGCAATACAAACCACATAAAAATAGAACCTTGATTGATAACTCATATCTTATAACAATACAAACCAACCTTAGCTTTCAAACTCATATATTATAGGAAATACAAACCACATAAAAAGGAGCCCTACTATATTGATAACTCAATTCTATATTGACCTAGAGAGTGAACCAATACGCTCAGTGGATGGGATAGAAACATGTGAATGTATGAATTGCTTTGAGAAAACAACATGCAAAATAGAGCTCAATATAATAGATTATAGTAGTGCATGAATTTTTCATATTTTCACTTAAAGATTGAACCATGAGGCCTCTCAACATCTTGAGATATATTATGGCATTGGTATTTCTTACTTGTTTAGTCCCTTGTCTAAGTAAATAGACATATGAATGGGTTTTCCCTAGTTAATGTTTAGTACTTAGGAAAAGTCCCCTTTTGTTGTTTCCATAGGTCATTCTTCATGTCTTGTTTACTCCTTCGTGAGCTTATTGGATAGACAATCTTTTCTTTAGTTGGATCAACCTTGACTTTCACATTTGATTTGGTCTACTTAAAATTAGTTAAAGATTTATTTTTTAGATTCCCAAAATCTACATAGTTTTTTTGGGCACACATAGGGGTTGACAAGGTCATTGTTGATCTTACCCTTTCTGTCTCTCTCTTTGGCATACCATCAATATGTGAAACACATATATATGCAACTAAATCACGTGGATATTTCCATTGAAAATTTGTGGATCTACCCAGGGATAACAGATTCATAGGTTTGAATCATATGTGAGTAGTTGGGAGATTCATCTTTTCCTCAATGACTATTTTTCATGCCTTGTATATCCTTGTGGGTTTACTTTGCCTATTTTTCTGTCTTTTTTACTTTGTTATGATTAAAAAAATCTAATTGAAACATTACAAAAACTCTACTAGATTTTATCTAGGATCAAATATTGTCTTCACTCATGCACTTGAACCGCTTGGATTTTTGTCTCCATCACTTCCTCACAGTAGAGATTTACCCTCACATAGATTTCTATTCTCTTTTCAATGTCATAATAAGTATCATTTTTTGATCCCTAATGTAGTATTTTAAGCATTGTGTTGAGGGGAGAATTATGATGGAATAAACAAGGATGATGGTATGAAGGAAGGAGAAACACCATGGATGGCATACAAATCAAAGAAATAGATAAAAAAAGATTAAAATATAACTATAGTAAATGACCAATGTGGTTGGATGAATTGCAAATGATCAAAGAGCACAAACAAGTTGTCATGAGAGAGGTCAATTGAAGGAAGTGATGAAGCAAAATTGAAGGAGTTTGAGGAGTTGAAGAAATGAGGAGAAGAGGCTAACCAATTGTTAAGATGGAGAGGTTGTGTTGGAAGGGAGTTTAGCAATAGGGAATTGTAGTGGAGATACTTTGTTGGCTCAAATGGGTAGGTTGAAAGTGCCTAATGAGCATGTGCATGTGTGCAAACCCACTCTTTAGGAATGCCACATGAAAGTGTTGCATTTGATTCCTAAATATCAATAAATGAGGATGGTTCCATTAAGGAATAACTTGAGGAGGAAATAGTGGATGTGTAACATGGATAATTTTAAGGATGGAAATTTATCTTAAAATGTAGAAAACTTAGCGAATATTATGTTAGAATATTTATTGTTGTCATTGATGTCAACCCTAGTCATTGGTTGTAGTCATTGATGTCAACCCTAGACATTGGATTTTGGACCCAACGAATGATTGAAGTAGATAGACATGAAGGAAATTACACATGCAGGTACAACACCCATGGATGGATAGTATAAGTCATGCCATTTCCGGTGGTAAGTGACACGTCACGTGAATCCTCACGATTGAGGAGAAATGAATTTTTGAAGATGACAATGTGAATTGAAGCATAAAATACATGTCATCCCTAATGTTAAAAGGAAGTGACATAAAGGGTATAAATACATCTCATTATACATTCATTTTTTGAACACACAAGTTTGTTAATGAACAAAGGAGATATAAAACAGAGTCAGATTTGAGGAGGAAATCCTAAAGTAAAAGAAGGTCAAATTTCAAGGGAGGATGAAGTCTTTGAATTTGATGTGTGTTCTAAGGTATGTTATTCTGGGTCATCTTACCATTTTCTCTATAAATTTGTTCCTAGAATGAGATTCAAATGGTTAAATTTTTATGCTATTGAGAAGACATATCTAAGGTACCTATGGTAAAAATTTCAACACTTTATTCAAGCTATAATTTTCGGAGATACACTTTGTGGAAGATAGGGTTTTTGACTAGTCAAATTTGGTGTAAAATGATCATTCTTGGTAAAAGAAACAATCATAACATATTCATAGAGAATCCAAATGAAGTGGGAGACCAATTGCATTTGGAAAGGAGTGCGGGGATGTGGTTTCCACGTGTACAAATTTTATAATGTTATGTTAAATATTGAGTGTAGGGCATGATGTACAAGTTCTCTCTCTGAATAAACCAGGAGTGAATAAGGTCTACCATTTTCTTTGTAACTCCTTTCTAGGAGGATTGAAAAATTGAAACTTAGGCGTTTCAGAGAATTAATTGAATAATTTTATCTATAGGATCGTAGTATTTCAAGAATTGAATAATTAAAGAAATTGAAGAAGTCTAAGCTTATTATCCCGAGGTTCTATGTGATGTTTGTTTGATGGTGATAATTTAGTATAAAGTTTTATTATCTCTCATATATTCTTGGGTGGAAGGAAGGGGCAAGGATGGAGAGTCCAACCCTCCCTTGATATTGGAGGATTGTATCTTCCTTTTGGAGGTTTATCCCTCCCTTTATATTTGGAATTTGTAGCTGTTTAACTTTGGAAGTCATTACTTCCCTTGAACAATAAATATTGATTATTTCTCATTATATTGTGCATGTTGTATTGTAGTGTATTGGTGCCAACTTTCACTTCTCTTGTGTTCATTTATCATTGGATATAATTGAATATATGTCAGTTGAAGTATAAGTTTGATTTTTTTTTTTTATATTAAAATGTATAAAAATGTGTTAATATTACTAGTCCTTAATATACAAAATATAAAGGTTAAACAATATTTTTTGTATTCAAAATTTCTAAGGGTTTATATAGTTTCTATAATTTTTGGCTATTTTTAATGTGAAATAATTTTATTCTATAGAATTTGGGTGAATCCTTTTTAGAAAAAAATGGAAATTAGCCAAAATCTTTTTTTTTGGAAAATGGGTGGAAAGAATTAGCCCATGGGAGAAATTTAGCACTTAAAATTTTCCATGGATGTGTTATGACTATTTGGTAAGGAAGAAACTGTAGAAGTTGACATGATAGAACGAGAAGCCTATGAAGTTGATCTAGTGTAGGCACCATTCCTTATGCCTTCCAATCCTAATAAGATAGCCTCAATTACTTTAGCTAGTCTTGCTACATGTATACCAAGTAATAGTCAAGGTATACCAAGGAGTAGTATAACTCCATCAGTAGCAAGTGAAACTTTGTCAAATTGTTAAGAACCAAACATCAAAAAAGAATAGAAAAACCTCAAAAAAGTATTCAACGCCTTGAAAAGAGTTTTATATAGTTTCTATAATTTTTTGGCTATTTTTAATGTAAAATAATTTTATTCTATAGAATTTGGGTGAATCCTTTTTAGAAAAAATGGAAATTGGCAAATCTTTTTTTTGGAAAAATCGTGGAAAATTAGCCCATGGGAGAAATTTAGCACTTAAAATTTTCCATGGATGTGTTATGACTATTTGGTAAGGAAGAAACTGTAGAAGTTGACATGATAGAACGAGAAGCCTATGAAGTTGATCTAGTGTAGGCACCATTCCTTATGCCTTCCAATCCTAATAAGATAGCCTCAATTACTTTAGCTAGTCTTGCTACATGTATACCAAGTAATAGTCAAGGTATACCAAGGAGTAGTATAACTCCATCAGTAGCAAGTGAAACTTTGTCAAATTGTTAAGAACCAAATATCAATATAGCATAGAAAAACCTCAAAATAAGTATTCAACGCCTTGAAAAAGAGAGAAATTCAGATAATGAGCCTCTTTGAGGGGGAAACCTCCTTATGCCCACATAAATGTACAATTCCAAGATGATTCCAAATGAAAATGTCTCCTTGGTATATATAGGAGACTAGGAGGTATAATTACAACTAATGGAATAAAGCCGCATAAATAAAATAACATTACTAATGTAATATGCCCCAATTAAGGGGTAATGAGCCAATATTAGGGCTTAACATGCCCCTCCCCTTGAGACAAGTGTTGTCTGCAATGCTAGAGTAACTCTTGATGCTTCTGTATAAAAGACTCATCATCCCAAGTGGAATCTTCAGCCAGTAGTTTCCTCCATTTAATGAGATACTCTGAAATGGATCTATTCCTCAGCTGGCGAACTCTTGTGTCAGTGATGGCTTCAGGCTCCAATATGATTTTTCCTTCCTCGTCAAGTTCTGGCAA
>SNQJ01S0141262.1:1129-12302 GCA_010110895.2 Picea sitchensis
CCTTCTGGGTATGCAACTTTATTTTATGTAGTTCTCTGATATTTCTTCTCTGCAATGCCACAGGTATGATCAAAATTGGATGTGCCAAGTGGAATTTATGGTAACTTCCCCACAACTTATCGATTTTTGGCCTTTCCAGGAGATATCAGTTGTATAGTGTTCCCTGCACAAAATAATTGATATAAAATTCTAAAACTCACACCAAAAATACTATAGACTGTCCACGATCCAATGAAACCAGTCCCACTCAATTTGGATACTCTAGGAAGAATTTATGATTGTTTTACCTGGAACACCTTCTTGAGACTAGTCAATAGGACTAGTCATATACCCTATCTTACACAGGGTGTATATACAAATTTGAGATGAACCAGAAGCTAAAATTTTTACCATAGATACCTTACTAATTTCTTTGAATAGCCTCCAAATTTCAGGGTCTGAAATGTTACAGAAAAAAATTTATTGCGAAAATTCCGCAATGACTTAGTTCATGATGATTCCAGAACCCTTTATTGTATAGGATGTATCTCCGAAAATATAATGCCTCAGGAGATAAATTTTGAACCCAACGTACTTGGATCCGTATACTAAATATCCTCCAAGTCGTTCCTTATGAAACTTTGTATAAAAAAATTTATAGCGAAAATTTCAAGGTGTCTCAGATGTAGCAACGAAACCCCAAGACCTTGAGCTTTTATACCATATGTTAAGAACCAAATATCAATATAGCATAAAAAAACCTCATAAAAAAGTACTCAACACCTTGAAAAGGAGATAATTTCAGATAATAATCCTCTTCGATGGGGCAATCTCCTTTTACCCCACTTATATTTTCAAGTACAAGATGATTCAAAATGAAAATGTCTCCTTGGTATATATAAGAGACTAGGAGGTACAATTACAACTAATGGCCTAAAGCCGACATAAATAAAATAACATTACTAATATAATATGCCCCAATTAAGGGTTAATGATCCAATATTAGGGCTTAACACAACATTACTTGACTATAAATTTTCATCCACTCTTTGATTAGATTCTTCTTCCAAATTGGGAATTTTGTTATCTTGCTTCCATATGGGAGAGGATGGGTGGGAATAAACATTTAAAAAATAAATAGAAATGTATGAATGCACCTTTGGGATGAAATTTTCCACAAATAAATCTTCTATCACATCCCAACTAGTAATGGAGTTAGGCATTAATGAACTATACCATTCAAGAGCATCCTCTCATGGAGTTTGTAGGAATAATCTACATGTAACATTCTCTTCAGTGATGTTTAAATCATAACATGTACCTTTAAAATTAATCAAGCGTTTCTCTGCATCTTCTAAAGCATCCCCAAAGAATGTAGAAAAAATTTCAATAGGAATATTGGGCATTTGAAACTCTACATCGGGTATATTTAAAGGGGTATTATAAAATCACCTCATTCTTTGAGTATTTCTCCCTTTTGTCGAATCTTGCAAAGCCATTGATGGGCCTGATGAAGAATATAAAGAAGCATTATGACATGAATGAAACCCATCATTTTGAATTTTTCAATGGAGTTGCTAGSGAGTTTATTCTCCCGAATCTTTGGTGCTTCTCAATTCTTTTTGAAATCACAAAAAAGGTGAGCCATGCTTAAAATAAGAAACAATTTTCTTGAATCTTCTTCTAGAAACTTTGAGCCATAGAGATTTCTGGTTCCTCAAATATCCTGAAAATAAATTGCTCTCAAGCGGAGTCAGCATAAATGTTGACGCTTGAATCTGTTAGGACTAAAATGACAACCTCACGAGGATGTAAATCCCCCTGCATTTTTATAGAGGTGGTACTCCTCTTTAGATTTTCTTGGGATTTATTTATGTTCAAAATGTGGGACTTGACAAAAGTTCGTCTTAGTGATTCAAAGAAACATAAAAATTTCAAGAAAACAAAAGGGAAATGCTTTTGTTTTCTTTTAAAATAAAGTTCCTAAGAAAGGACTAGGAATCAAAAACTTCATACATTTAAAGAAAATAAGAAAAATTTCCTCACATCCATCATATTTTAAGATAAATATTTATGATCACATAAAATAAAAAGAAGATGATTTGGATAAATAAGAGAACTTTAACAGAGTGGACACATGGGAAGCTCAAATAAATATATAGATCAACCTCAAATACTTTATATTCTGAAAACAAGGTTACAAAGAACAATCAAGATTGTTCCCAAAGTAGCTCTCTCGAAATTTCTAAAAAATATATAGTTTGTTACATATTCTTTGAAATTGTAAATGTGTTTGTCTTAAAGATTGTGATTGGGGATCCCGCGGACCATAAAGCAAATAGATACAAGAAATAATCTTTTAGAAGGAATATTGTGGGTGGTAGAATAACAACAAGACCTGGTAAGAAGAAGAATGAGTTATTAGTCTTCGGTTAAACTTTTCTAGTGAAAGAGGTGGAATAACTGGATGAAGGACTTGATAGGAAAAGAAGGATGTGATCAGCGTAACCTTACTATGATGGTCTCTCGTGCTTTCATTTTATTTCTCATGTCCTTTTATCGTTTTCATCAGTGTTTAAAGGAGTCGTCTCAATTGTTTATTTCCCTTCATTGGTTAGTTTATCGATAGATTTCTTGAATAATTCTTCGATGTAACTATTCATTGGTGCCACATTGATTTCATGCCAGATTTTTATGTTGAACAAATCGCCCTCAAAGTCTCTCAGATCAAGGGAAATTCCATGTAATGCTTCTTCAATGTCCTAATTTTTTTACGGAGTAATCCACTAGCCAGTTATCTATGGCCTCCTCATCATATTCAATTATACCATAACATTTTTCAACTAAAAATCCTTTAAAAACTGAGACAAAATCATTGAAAACTTCATAAAAATGAAAGGAATCTTTGTGCCTCCACAACGCTTGGTACCAAAAGGTCACTAGATCAAATTCACAATTCACCTTCTTGCAGACAGACAATTTAGGAAATTGACAACAATGTGCTATCGTGAATACCAAATAAGAGGCCATAAAGAATTTCTTATCTTTTTTGTATTGTGAAAATTGGGAAGAGAATTCAATGGAAATTAGTTTTCCCCAATCAAAAATGGATTTCTGCTTGATAATGACATATAATATATAAAGAATCATACGAGAAATACTGGTGGTATTTTCTTGTCCAGTCACTCTAGTGAATAACCAAGCAATTTCCCAAAAACGGTTTTTGAGCAAGTTGACCTACAACCTAGTAATATCTTCAGGGATGGCCATGGGATTATCCAAGAATTTAGGAAAGAGGTCTAGAACATTGTCATGCTTTTTCAAGAATTCCTTGCAATATTCACCTTTGAAGGTGAGTGTTGGCTCTAGGAGTTTTAGCATTTTACGAAACACTTGAGGTGAAAGAGAGACGATAGAATGGTCTTGAAGTTGAATAATCTGTTGAATTGGTATATAATTCTCAATGCACCAGGAGACCAGTTCCTTGTAGTCAAAAACCTCAGGAACATAGCTTACGTGAGAAATTATGGACATCCAAATTACTTCCTTCTGAGCAGAAGGGGATGAATAGTAAGAATAAGCTCTAGACCATTGAAAGTTTTGATACTCACGTCCAAAAATGTTCAAAGTATATCTACAAAACTTCTATAGAGTTTTTGTTGCCATAAGTTGACAACAACGTTCTTTTAATTCAGATAGTATTCAAAATGAGCGCTTGAGAGATATAATATAATCTTCTGCAAATCGTTCTTTAATGTGGTTTAATAAGAAATCTCCTTGATCCCCTCGCTTATTAATAACGATCTTTACGGGACCTGCATGATGACTTATTAGCATTAAACATGCAAAATTCATATTGGGAAAGCGCGAAGGTGGCGGGGACGGATGAGATCTATTAGGATTTGGTAATTTTTGTGATACCTTCCAACCTGGGAACCCACAAACCTACAGTTGTGAAAGGTTGAAAATTGGCTAAGTGTTGTAATGTGGTCGGTCGGACTCAATATAGGAGAGATGAAATACTTATGATCTCAGGGAGTCCGATGGTAAAAATGTAGATCAAGGATCTTTTGGGTGTGAAATGTATATCACAGAACATGGGATATGAAAGATTAAACTCTCCAACCTGGGAACCTGTGACTACAGAAACGATTACGTATACCATGATACGACAGTCAGTCAGACTCATGATATGGGAATAGGAAGTGAGAACATGCGATTCTGCTAACTCATGAACCTGCCATTTTTTGAATAAACGACTAAGTATAGTAATTAGAAAGGGAGAGTAGAAGGGAGAAAAGAAAAAGGGGAATTTGGGTAAGTATAGAAGAGGGAAAATAAATGGATGAAAGAAGTTGGGAGAACAGAAAAGGGGAGGGAAATTTTGGAAGAGAAAATTGATCTTTTGGGTAAGTATAGAAGACGGAAACAAAATGAATGAAATAAGTTCGGAGAATAGAAAAGGGGAGGGAATATTTGGAAGCAGGAATCGATCTCAACGTTACCCAATTCAAGGTACAAGTTAATTTTTATATTCTCGTATTTGAAGGTCAAATCGATGTGGATGCTTTGGAAAAATGGTTAAATTTGCTAGAAGGTTATTTCTCTATTCACAATTTCTCCAATAGAAAAAAGATCACCTTTTCACTCCTTAAGTCTCCCCCCCATGTCAAACATTGGTGGGAAACTTACTGGGAGAAAAATTCCATAGAGGAGTCTAGATTATTTGGGTCCAAGCCCACTTGGGATTTTTTTATGGATGTGGTCAAGTAGAAATATTACCCTATGGGAAACTATGATGACCAATACATGAGATGGACAAAACTGCATCAAAAGTAGTAATAAACAATGTAGGAGTTCACAAATACCTTCCATACCTTGCACACCAAGATGGGTATCAAAGAATTTGAGTGACACCTGGTTCTGGAATATTGTGGGGCTCTACATAGGTACATCCAAACCGAAATGGAGTTTTTGGACATCTCATCACTGGGATCTGATTATAGATATGCTTTCAAAATTGAGCAGAAATTTAAGAAATAGAAAAAACGGGAATTTGGGTCTACAAATTTGCAATGACCAAAGTATGGTAAAGACATCCCTAACGMACACAACAATCAACCTCAAGASAACCAGTCCAAGCCATAGGAAAAGAARGGTAACATGAATATGGAGAAGGACACTAGGAAGTGGTGAAACTTCCACAAAATACCTTAGCACAACATTAATGAATGTCGCTCAAAATAGTAATTGGTGGCTGACCTCAAAGAAACAGAGCCAAGCCCCAACTGAAAATCTGATTCAGACAATAATAAAAGGAGACATATAATTGATGCAAAACCCAATTCTACTGTCACGGCCACAAAAATCCAACAAAAAGAACCAGAGGATCCTAAGGAGGGGGAGCGCCTTTTCCATGAACACAGATGTGGGTGAAGGGGACCCCGTTGCATTTTATTGTTGATAGTGTAAGCCAAAATAACCTCATCTCAGCAAAGGTCATCAAGTAGTTGGATTTTTTTACAACTCCACACCCACAACCATACAACATCATATGGCTCTGCTAGGGACAAGATCTTCATGTCAACTAATAGTGTCTCCTGTTATATGACATCAATCCTATTGAATTTTTATTTATACAGCTAGAAATTATAGTTCTTCTTTGTTATTAGAATCATTTAGCACATTAGTAGCATAAATAAGATCACTGAAAGAGACACAATCATAGAAACAATAGAGACACATAGATTATCTTAGGAAATCCTCATGGGGAAGAAAACCCAGCAAAAACTTCCTCAATATAGATAGACCAAAGACTGAACATAATATCCTCATTTACTCCTTCACTAGAAAGAGTAGCACACCACTTCACCAAGAAATACCAAGAGATATACCAAGAACCCTCCTTGACATCACCCCCAGTTGAAACAACGTCTCCTCCAAGACTTGCACACTACAGATCTAAGTGTGTGTGTATCCAAATGAGGCACTGGCCTCTATTATAAATAGTGGTCTACCCAGCCTATAATTAGGTCTGGGATGACCTCTCACTTTACCGTCTTAGATTATAATTAACTGTCATGGTACAATAGGACTGAATTTTACTAAGGCATTATTGGCCCTCAACCAAGTTTTGAGGAAACCTTGGTCAGGTTTGACCACCTTTTGGACTTCGACGGGATGGTCAAAGATGGAGTGCCCAGGCAGAGTTGAGATCACATATCTCACTTATTTTGTGGGCTATGTGGACCCAAAAAAGGTTTCCTTAGGGTGTTTGTAATGGGTTATGGGATGTCGTCCCATGGGTTTACCCATGATTAGGCCTTTTTGTAAGTGATTGTAAAAGTATAAATAAGCAAGAATGTATTGTAGAAGCGATGTAGTGGATAGTGGTAGCATCTAAGTGCAAGCAGTTCTGAGTTGCTTTGTGCAAAAGAATGTGTATGTAAGGCTTGGTTCCCGATAGAGAAGTTGTCTCTATGACTTGACCTAGTTTTTAGAAGGAGGATCTGGTGCTCAGTGCGTAGATCTCTTGTCTGGTGTGAAGCTCGACTATGTGGCTTAGTGCACAAGAGAAACAAAATGTAAGAGATTGAAGAATAATAAAGAAGACAAAAGAGTTGGTGGACATAGCCCCACACTAGGGTGAACCACACATATCTTGTGTCTTTGGTTTTCTTTGTACTTTGTTGGTTATGTTATGAATCTGCTCAGTGCCTTGAATGTTATGTATGATAGATAGATATGTTTTTTCTTAGTTATTTACATGTGTTAAGGACGAATGAATGTTAGATCTAACTCAATGCTATGTGCTAAGTGGTGGAAATTCTTAATCTTTAATGTTATCGTGTTGATCCATATTAGGGTTTGTTTTGCGATATTAATGAAGCTAATGAACTAATTCTTATCACCTTGGTTAATAGAGTACTCTGCGAAGTTTTATTATCACATATATGTGTCCCAGCTTGGTTACATACACTTGCATCATGTAACCCCCCTGCTTCTACCTCGGGTGAGACTTCTCCTGCTCCAGAGGTGTTGCCGAAAGGGTCGGTAGTAAGGGTTTTGTTGGTGCCTTGTTGAAGCATTGAACCCTAGGTCTTCCCCTATGCCAAAAAATAGTTCAATTACCGGGACCTGAAACTGTGATTAATGGGAACTGAAGTAAAGAAAAGAGAAGCTCTATGCGTAGATCTGTTGTTGAAGTGCGCAATACTCTACTTAAATTACGAAGCTCTGTGCTATGAAATAAATCTGATTTGAAGAAAAGAGGTAAGATCTTAAAAGAGGTAAAGCTTTGTGCTTTGATAAGAATAAGATAAGTGAAAATTTTTGTTCCGAAAGCATGAATTTAGGCATGATTAATAGATTCTATCCTAGTTTGAAAGCTAGGGTGCAGTTGGAAGAAAGAGTTGATCTAATTAAAGCTAATAGAAATGAATAAAGATATGTTATTCCTATGCATAGATAGAAGTTTTGGACTAATAAGTGGATGCAAGAACCTAGAAAGAATTTTTGTAGATTGTAGGTCAAGCACCGTGATCCTAGTGCACAGTACAGGAGAGGTTGGGGAACATACAAGAGAAAGAGAGGACTGGCACTATGTTATAACTGCAGAAGACCAGGACATCTTGCTAAGGAATGCCCTAGTACAGGTCCTATTTTTCTTTGTTGAAAAATGGTTGGTCATGAGGTTGAGGATTGTCCAAGAATGATTGCTAAAGTTGAACGAATGAACATGGGACAAGAAAACTATCAAGAGACTAAGGGCATGTTAGAGAATCATAAAGAGAAAGAACCAGAGAAAGTTCAAACTACATTAGTACAGTTGAAAGAAACGATGAATAATCACAAAGATGTCAATTTACCAGAGATCCTGAAAGTAAAACAATGCATAAGTGCAAGAATAAGAGACTTCGACATAGACTGTGTCTTGGATGAAGAAACATAAGTGAATATTATGACAGAAGACACTTGGCAAATTTTGGGAAATCCTATTGTGGTACCTTCATTGGGAAGGATAGGCTTGTTTAAGGGAAAAATGATAACCTTATGTGGAAGAGTTACTAATGTACCTATTATTATTCATGGAACATCGACTGAAGAGGAATTTAAAGTCATTAAGTTTATTGGGAACAACGCCCCTTTCCCACTTTTACTAGGTAAGAATCGGATTGAAAAAGATCAGATCAGAAGGAAAGAAGAGGAAGAAGCTACATAAAATAAAAAGCAAGAACTAAGGGACTTCATGACTAGAAAAATAAACCGTCTAATAGAAGAATGAGAGGATAAATCGAAGCAATAGAAGGAAAGAGAACTAGTTGTCGAGGTTGAAAGAATGCAAGAAGGTTTGAAGGACCTATCCATGCAAGAAAGAAGAATACAAACCCTGGAATTAATAAGAGAAGGGATATTAACATTGAACCCTTTGAGAGCACATCAACAGTGTGAAGTCACTATGCTTGGATAAGGTAAGAATACGAATGGAAAGAGGAATCCAGACATAGTTAGAGAAACTCATATCACAGGAAAGAAGGCAAGGAAGCTCAGTAAAAATAAAGCCAAGTTAGAAAAGCTACAGGAAGCTATAGAGAACAGATGGAAGACTTCACAGACTGGAACCTCGTAGGAGGCAGGTTCACGGGATTTGAACCTTGCGGAAACAACAGGACCACGCAGAATGGGACTTCACCCTGACGAAGCTATATGACCATTGGAGGTGACCCACCCATTAAAAAGACGCTCTGGAACAACTAGAAAATGAATTTATGGGTGGATGAACCACTTTTGGGACGTTGATACCATGCCATAATAGACAAATTCGCATTAATGGAAGCATTCCTGGTCGTTGGAAAAATTTGTTACGATGCCTTTCTTATTTAACACATTGGACACTGCATTGGGACCACTTTTTGCCAATCGTGATTAACTGAGCTAAGAAGATAATTGATTGTGTGTTGAGATGTGTTATTAGAAGCTAGACCTCTCCATCTGTTTGTCTACACCACATGTCCATTCACCTACCTCGACTTGTCTGTTTAAAAGTGAGAATGTCAGGTGAACCTAGTGCATTAGAGAAGTCTGTTGAGGAGGTCCTCAAGAAGATAATGGCCGACATACAGCTATCTGAAGGTGTCTAGGAATCGTCGACCAGGGGACTGCAGGCTTCCCCTTTGACTGGACATCGTTCTGGTCGTGTTAACCCTGTGACTGAGCAACGAAGTAAGAATCACGACGATCTAGCTAATTTGAAGAAGATCCCATTGATATTTCCATAGTACATCCCATATTTGGCTGGCGCGGTTAAACGCAAGAGAATCTCGCGAGATTTTGAGTACACTTTGTTCACTGCGTACATTTTGAAGGGAATACGCATAGTCCGGAGTTAGTTGGGACAGATCCCACTATTGAAGAACAATGACTTTAACCTAGGAGACAAAAATAACTATGATATTCTCACACCCCATCGATACTTGATGAAGACAACTAGGAAGAATCCTCGCCTCTTCTCCCAGTCATGGATTAAGGAGCTAGCGTAGTCCACCATGCTAAATGTGATGAAAATTCCCTATTTTGGCTGTCACCGGGAAGTTAACGCTTGCATTAAACTCCTCTTTTCATACTATCATGGAGGATACCTGTGGCTCGACAAGAGGATTACTGTGGATCCGACACTGATCCACTGGATTACAGGATTAAGCATGCAAGGACCTGACCCTCAGCAGTTTTATCCAGGGAAGGCCTCAGACCGCTCCCTGGAATAGTGCATCGAGGAAGCTTATGACAAAGTTGAAAAAGGAAAGCAAGGCTACAAGGTAGCCTCTATACAAGATGGGGTAGTGCACCTTTCTTTCCAACTCATAGCTGGCAAGATTTTAAGAAAGAACCGCCCCACACAGGTCCCCGGGTTCATGGTGGACCTCGCAGGAAAATGTGTGGAGGGCATGCAAATGATTTGGGTGAGTTACCTCGTCAATGAACTCAAGAAAGATTGCAACAAAGCTCAGGATTTAGGATACGAATTCCACTTTAGTTGGTTGATCGTGTTGATCACATTTGTCGCTTGGAAAATGCCTGAAGGAGCCACCTTTCTAGAGATCGAACCCTTGGATTTGTTGGCCTCTAGGTTTTCTACCTTGTGGTACACCATCGATATGTTGAAGCAGTGGCAGTCCAACGCTATGTTCCATTCATATTATCAACAACTGAAGGTTTCCATTGAATCATTTCCGCACATGACACCATGCACCTTGCACTAGTATAGACCGATATCCAAGTTCCATACAGATCCACATTCCATCTATATCACTACGTACAAAGACAAGAACAAGGAATAGTTACAATCATACTATAAAATAACAGATGAAGACATGGAGAAGATCAAAAAGGAGTGGTCGTAGGAGTTCCTTATACATGTTGTTGATGCAGAAATCTCCGACAATGACACCATAGGAAGCCCCATGGTCACCTGGGTCAAGCATGTCAGACAGTTCAGTGGGACAAAGAAGAATAAGAAAAAGGAGGAAGTCCAGAAGATAGAGACCGATGAGGAGGACAACGCCTCTGAGAAAAATGGCTCTGGCTCGCTAGGAGAAGGAGGAGACAAAGAAAATGGACAATGAGAAGGGGATGAAGGAGAAAAGCAAGGAGAAGGTGAAGCTACACCACCTCAATATCCCCCTACTGAAACAGTAACATCGTAGAACAGGAAGGTTTCTCCGCAAAAACCTTCGGCAAGAAAGAAGACGTGTGCTAGTAAGCCCCAGTTAGAGGCCATGCTCACAGAAGATGACATCAATTTGGTCCGCAGAGCTATGGAGGATGCTTCTGAGGACATCTTGCAGGGATATGGAGTGAAGCAGGATGAACTATATGGTATAATCGAAAAGGACTTGAACAAAGTACAACAAGCTATTCGTTCGGTCCGTGCAGTACCTACTGCATCACAGATTGTAGAATTGGGGGATGAACCAACCCAATTGAGAAGACTTGCATATCCGATTGAGGCTCGACTTTAGAAAGTCAAAGAAGAGAAGGAGAAGGCTACAGAAGCCTTGAAACAAGAGAAAGAGGAAGTCTTTGAGCAATTACGAGTAGCGCGGTACTATTTAACTGCCTATGAAAACAAGAAATAAGAGTTGCAGGCGATGATCCAGGAAGAAAAATCCCAGCTATAGAGAGAAAAGGAGAAACT
>SNQJ01S0141262.1:14527-29591 GCA_010110895.2 Picea sitchensis
AATACCTATGGTACTTTGACAGATCGTCCTTACCGTACCTTTGGGATATGCCCAGGAATCATAAGATTCCCTAGGATATAAAATCCTAACTGAGCTACCACGTGGTACTTTGACAGACCATCCTTACTGGATCTTCGGGATCTTCCTAGGAATCAAAATATTCCCTAAGATATAAAATCCTAAATGAGCTACAACTACTGACCATAGCTTCCATATACATGCATAGGTAATCTGACAAACCATCCTTATTGGACCTTCGAGATCTTCCCAGGGATGATCAATCCCCTAGGATATAAAATCCTAACTGAGCTACCCGTTGTTGGTCAGGATACTATAGTATCATCAACATCACTCCCCCTTTAGAGGGAAGTCCTTTATGACTACACCAATCTTGTCTCAAGAGTACTCACTTGACATGAGATAGAATCTTAGTCAACACATCTACAACCTGCTCATCTATTCCAACATATTGGAGATTTACAACTCCCTTCTATACCATGTAACGAATGTAGTGATACCGGATCTCTATGTGCTTCGTCTTATAATGGAATATTGGGTTCTTTGTCATCTTTATGAAACTATGGTTATCACATAGAATCATGGTAGATTCCAACTCCAGATTGAACATACCTGTCGTAAACTTCCAAAGCCACATGGCTTCACAATTGGTAGAACATGTTGAAATGTACTCTTCTTCTGCCATGCTGAGAGAAATACTAGAATTCTTCCTTCTTTTCCATGAAGTCATGGCTGACCCCAAACTGAAACAACATCCTGAAGTCTTCTTTTCGTCTGAATCACTTCTAGCCCAATCTATATCGATATAACCATATAGTTTGAAGTCAAAATCTCTAGTATAACAGAGGACATAGTCCAACGTACCCTTAAGGTATCTCATCACATGATTTGCAACTACAAGGTGAACACGTTTGGGCTCCACCAGATACTGACTAAAGGTGTTCACAACAAAACATATATTTGGTCTAGTATTCATGATATACATCAACGAACCAATCATATGTCTGTATAGAGTAACATCAACTATTTCTCACGAAGTATCAACCAATAACTTCATATTCATCTCCATAAGAGTGGACATGTCTCTACAATCCATCATGTCGAATCTCTTCATAATTTCCACAACATACTTTCCTTGACTAAGGAAAATCTCTTATGGGCTCTTCCATACTTCAATACCTAACAAATAGTGCATCGGGCCTAGGTCCTTCATTTCAAATTCAATGGCAAGCTTCTTCTTACATTCTGTGATGAGTCTTCAACATATAGTAACAATACAACTAGTCCATCATCCACAATATTGAAGTAAAGGTTGGGATCATCTTTACTCATGGTAAATCCCAAGCTCATCATAAAACTATCAATCTTGGAGTACCAAGATTTTGGAGCTTCCTTCAACTTGTAGACATGAGTCTTCCTTTCTTGTACTTCGAAACCAAATTTTCACATCACATTGTGCCAACCTAGTACACTTACGTTGTTGCGACTCAATCTGCATAATCATGTGTTGGTTCTATGTGCTTTTTGCAAAGCACTATTTGTCTCACTGCCTGAGAGTATGTCTTCTACTTTTTCTGCAATTGTTCCTTCTGGAACAGAGACTCTGCACTTACAATTGTTATTTATGAAGCTGAGAATAATTGCTCTGTTCTCACTGTAGTTGTTGAAATACGAGAGTAGCTCCTTTATTCTATCATGGAAACAACTTCATCTAAAACTAAGAGTGGTTGATACTGAAGGTAGATTTCATTCTTTCATAGAGGAAACTCAAACTCAAATACAAGGACTACTCCCTCTGAATCTCATAATGTGTTAGAATCATGGTTGTTATGGTTGTCTTCACGAGCATTGGAACTATTTCTTCAATTATTGGAGCTAGTGTCTCATCATAGTCTTCTCCCTTTTTATTAGAGAATCATATGGACACAAATCATGCTTTGTACATATTTATACTATTATCTGCAACATGCTTGTTCTATTAAATTAATCTTGGAAGTAACCATTGACTTCCCTTTCGGTCTCAAGGAAAAACAATAATCCTTATGACCGAATTCCTCCTCTGTCACTGAAACAAGGGAATATTCTCAAGATATTTCATGTCTCCTAGGTCTCTGAAGCTACGATCTAGTCTTCTCAACTCATGGAATCTTTCTACCAGTCCTGGAAGATGTCTCTTTTTCCCATTTGATCCTTTATGAGATCAGACTTACCCTGAGTCTACAAAAACTTCATAGTCTCTGTAGGATATACTTGGTGTTGAATACAAAGTCTTAATATGAAACGTTGAGTCATATTTCAAACAAATTATGCTTCTTGTCAAGGTGACTTCATTATCCATTGACCAAGTCTACTATGAGTTATATTCTAATGTTCAGTCATCTTTGGAGCCTTCTTCTCTTTACAATCAATCTCCATATGAGATACTTTGTATCTAAAAAGTAGCTTCTTCTTCATCTTCTTTGGTACATGGATGTATACGGTCATGTTTACAACTAGGATAGTCTTCTCCATTTCTCATATAATATGTTTCCTCCTGCAACCATTACTATAGCTTCCTTAGGGTTATCACCTGTGATCTTCCTCGAACAAGAACAACAAGGGAGAAACAACAAATAAGAAAAATACTCTTTATAATAATAATAAAACAATAGTGAGAACAATTGTCATAGTAGCTCCTTTAGAGTTATCACTTGTGACCTGCTTGAAACAAGGGTAAAAATTAAGAAATACAATAATAAGGAGTGAGAGAAACACTCTTCTAATGTTGTGATCAATCATTCCTCCATGGTAACCTGGAAACAAAACAAGAAATTTCTCCTAAAGGAGATGTTAGTTATATCTAGTAAATGATTACCATAAGCATTCATCTCAATAGTGCTCACATGCTACCAAGTATTCAATAATAAAGCTTTTCAAAGATTGATATCACAACTATAGTGTTTAAAAATTATCAAACTTGATATGTGTGAATTTGAATCTTATCAATTTAATCAAGCAAACCTAGAACCTGGAGTCTTGTCCTCAAGAATGAGTGTTGTTTATTTTATTCAAAGTATCCTTCACTCAGATGACAAGTATTCTCTTCAACCTATCCTTTGTACTAAGATAAAATTCTTTCTTGACATAAATCTAAGTTAGAGAATAAACTCTAGAATCTCAACCTTAATCAATCTTATACTTTTGAATTTAATTTTGACCATTGGTTAGTATGATAGTCATAGCTTCAATAGATCAAAATACAATCTGGATGTTCATAAGATCATAACAAATAGAGGCATATTAAATTGATAAAGCCTGAGGGGCATTGTTCCTATGAATGTGTTGGATCTGAGATCCCTTTGGATCTCTGACAGTATCGACAAGTAGAGGCACCATATGACAGAAAGGTGTTGCAACTTATAATTTAAAGGTAGTTGGATATTTGCTAGGGTAAGGCGCACCAGGACAATAAAAATTAGTCGCAACACTTCAAAAAAACTTCCACTGCAACTAGTATTGCAACTGGCATGAAGGAACTGGTACAAAGGAACTGGCAGTACAACTGCAATTGATACTGCAACTGCAACTGCAAATTCAATTGATACTCCAATTGATATTGATACTGCAACTGCAACTGGTATTCCAACTGCAACTGCAATTGGTATTGCAACTGCAACTTAGGGTTTTATAAGGAAACCCTAATTTCTCAAACTTCAAATTTTAGAATTCTGATCCAGAGAATAGATGTGACCTCCTAGGGAGAGTTCCTAGGTGTGGTTACTTTTTCCAACGTCCTCCTCAAACAAGGAAAACATCACACTTAAGGTTTATGAAAAAATCCTAATTTTGCAACAGCTGCAATACTAAAAATGAATCTTGGAGAGGGTGCGTTGAAGCTAGACACTTCTTATAAACTGTGAGTTGGTCTCTTTCAAGCATGCTCTGATACCATGTTGAAGTTTTACTTATAAAACTAGAAATTACGGTTCTTCTTTGTTATTGCAATTATTTAGCACATTAGTTGCATAAATAAGATGATTGAAAGAGAGACAATCACAGAAACAATAGAGACACACATATTATCCTAGGAAACCCTCATGGGCAAGAAAACACAACAAAAACTTCCTCAATATAGATAGACCAAAGACCGAACATAAGATCCTCCTCTACTCCTTCACTAGGAAGATTAGCGCACCACTTAACCAAGAAATACCAAGAGATACACTAAGAACCCTCCTTGATGTCACCCCTAGTTGCAACAACTTCTCCTCCAAGACTTGCAGACTATAGATTTGAGTGTGTTTGTATCCAAATGACGCACTGGCCTCTCTTATAAATTGTGGTCTGGTCAGCCTATAATTAGGTATGGGATGGCTTGTCACTTTACCTTCTTAAATTATAATTAATTGTCAAGGCACAATAGGGATGAATTTTACTAAGGCACAATAGGGAATAATTAAATATAATATAATAATAATATTCAACTCTCTCTTAGGTAGAATATTCTTTAAAGTTACAATATTTCAACAAATCCCTTCAAGGATGAGGTATTGTGTGATGTTGCCCCATTGGAATTCTATGATGTTCTGTTAGGACAACCATATATATGGAGGCGTCATGTTGTTTATGATTCTCAACCATGTAGCATAATTATTACTTTGGGGGGTCATCCCTACATGATACCAGAGGTAGTTCCAACTGATGTACCAACAAAACAGTGTCTCAAAGTAATCTCTCATACCGCAAAGTTTAACATCTTCACAACATGGTCAGAAGAGAAGGACACTGCAACCACTGTAGCCTTGGCCCAAGACCCTTCTTTCCAACAGAAGCAAATCAATAAGATTGTAGAAGAGAACCAAGATATTCCTATTGCACCTACAGGGGTGCCTCCACACTACCTAGTCAAACCAAGTTATGGTAAATCCCTTCATGTTCTTCATGCTGCACCAACAAAGTCCTCCCACACCCAGGAACACCATGAAAACAAATTGGTTAAACAAATCCAACCCCTACAACAACGGGTTCATAATTGTTAGAATATAATGGATGTGCTCGTTTAACCATAGAAAATATCACTATTGTCACCCAACCATAGGTCGAAGCCACCGAAGCCACCCCCGAGCACCTTAACCTTGACAGAGAATCATTGCGGAAGCAAACCCTAGACTGAATAGCCAGAAAAAGGTAGTGCACCTTTCTCCAAGGATAGCGCACCAATCAAGAGTAACAAGATTTGATCAAAGTCCAAACCATAACCAAGAGAGAGTCCAAGCCAAAACCGAAATCTGCTAGTTGCAGTAGATACAACAACATCTCTCCTCCAAACTTGCACACAAACTAGCCAACTGCAGTGCGCACAAGTGTTGCTTCTGCAGTTCTGAGAATACTGGTCTCTTGTATTTATACTATTTCTGGCAGACTTTTTGGGCCGACTTCTTATTCCAAGTACTAATTTTTTGGTATATAACATTTCCTTTAGCCCACTTCTTCTCTTGGAGGCTAATAACCTAATACAAGTCATTCTCTTGAGTCAACTTGTCTTATATGGTTATTAACCAACTAATTAGGGTTTCTTCTTGCTTCCCAAAATCTTCTGTTCTCGTCAGGTTTACACGTGGAGGTAAATACCTCCCGCAACTACCATAATATCAACTCTCCCTCCTAGCTAGGGAGGTATTGAAGGTAATGGTCTTAATCACAAACATACCATTCACCCGGTAGCATCAACATAATCGTATAGACTATCTCATGATTAGATCATGAGAACCATCATCACTATCAGTGTCATCAATTGCATCATCTCTCAAAACCATACTCCATATGAGTAACAAGACATGATGCTAGATAAGTTACTCACTTCACAGAGTGACATAAGAACCATTCTTCTAATCCGGACATATGTCCTAGAAGAACAAATGTCGTGGACCATTTTTCTTCTGGGAAATATTTTTCCATTGATCATTCATCTAGCTGATAATCATTTCCAACACTACTGATAGTATTCAAGGAAATCGGAACAATGTCATTCAATAGAACACAACTGTGTCTATCCATAGTAGTACATAACTACAATCCAGTGGTACACTACAACACCAAGTAGCACACAGATACTTGATCAATGACATATAATCACAATCAGTGGAACACATCCACCACAATAGTATACATCTACTCTCCGGAGACATATTGTCTCCATAAAAATCATATCATCTGATATCAACCTGCATAGAAAACATTGTTATGATATATAAACTAAATCATTTGGGCCATTCTCCCACTCACATCTATGAGATCTGGAAGAGAATCTTCCCTAAGAAATTAAAACATCAATGATGAGCTATCTGGACTATTCTTCTCAAGCAAGGAAGAATAACTGTCTCGATTTCTGAGCCTGGACCATTCACCTATCTGGGCCATTCCTCTAACACTAAACAAAGTGCAATCTGGAGAGAATGAGTCTGCCCTAGGGAATGCCTGTCCCTGATTGTTGAACCTGGACCATCCACCTATCTGGGCCATTCCTCTGGCACTAAACAAAGTGCAACCTAGATAGAATGAATCTGCCCTAGGGAATGACCGTTCAGACCATTTGCTAAGGAAATGATTGTCCTGCACCAACCTCCAAAATGGACCATTCTTTGAAACTTCTCACAACTGTGAGCTTCGAAAGAATGATTGTCCGATGAGGCAAACCAGTCTTATTGACCACTACTGAGAGTGACCGTAAAGAAGAGAGACTATCCTAGATCATTCCCCCACACTAGCCACAAGGGGAATCATTGTCTATGGTACATCAACAATCCATCGAACCATTTTCATTACGAAAATGACTGTTCAATATGGACCATTTTGCGAACTGGAAAATGCATGTCCGTTAGAAATCTCAAACCACTTTCTGAAATGGAAAGGAACTGCTCATCTTGGACCATTTTTCGAATTGAAAAATGGCTATCCATAAATCAATAACACATCAATGCTCCCTCCTAACCTGGGAGTAATCTCTTTCTTTTTCAATAAGGAAGTCGTCTCCACAAGCTCCAACTTGAGTACACAAACTCTTTCATCTTGGATATAGGCTTTACCAAAATATCTACATATCTGCTCATATGTGGAGATGTATATATTGGAGAACCATTTCTCTTTTCTATACTTCATCATGGAGAATGTAATGCTTCATCTTAAATTTATTTCGGACTTTTTGGAACACTGGTTTTTTCTGAAGGCTTCATATAGCTCTAATCAATATAGTATATCATTGTTGGATTCAGCTCTTTTGTTTCCTACTAGCTCATAACATCGTGGCAAGGCTCAAACTGGAACATATCCATGTGGAACTTCTTTTGTCATCAAGAGAGTTTGTCATGGACTAGAAATCCATCGTCCTGGACTTCTGAGTAAACATTCTGATTTTTATCATAGAAGGTTTTCACCACGCTTCTGCTGTGCATGAGCGGCTTTGCATGAAGCTATTTGAATCCATACAAAATCTTCTTCCATCTGCATACAAGGGTCTCTTTTTGGTATACCTCAAAGCCTTGAGGTTGCTCTACATACGCTATTTGTTCAATTATTCTGGAGAACAGTCTTTTCATTCATCTGATGTAAACTCGAACCCATGAATATTGCAGACAATATAATGGCTCATGTAGAGGTATGTCTAGTGTACTGGAACAAACAATCATCATAGTATTCTCCCTCCATCTGGGAGAACCTCTAGTTTTGGATATCACGATTATTTCATTCATAAGTCTTCCATAAACTGTTCTTCATCAAAAAATTTAGTTCCTCTGCTTGATTGCTTTTAGTGAGTTCATATCAAGCTGGTAGTCTTGTGATTCTCGATACAATGACTGGTTGTTCTGGCTTTTCTTTCTTTCTTGTAATATTCATGTTCTTCCTCATGTTTCTCTTTAGCTCTTGGGTCCATGGAGTTTTCTATAGATTCCATGCCCTAAAGATTCCAAATTCTTCCTTTCATCATAGGATCATGGATGTGGATGGACAACTAGGGATATTTTAAGGCTTCTTTTCGAAGAAGACTTCTTCTAAAGTCAAACTGAACACGTACTGTTTTTCATGGCTGCTACCATGGATATATACTTCATCATGTTCAATGGATCATAGGATTACCTCCCTCCTAATCCTTGCTTCATGTATGAATGCATGCTCTTCTTTTGGAAATATATAATCAACTCTCTCCATCTAACAAAGTCCATGCTTACGTCTGCATCATTGTTGCCTTCTACAAAGTGTCATAAGTCTTTCTCCAATTTCCTCTTGATTGTTGACTTCTTTCTGTCTTTAATTCTTCCAGGTTTCTTCAAGATTGATTCTGATTTCGGCTTATCTTGCAGCTATTACTTATGTAAAATATTCCACATGAATTGTTACGAGGGGTTGTTGATGTACTACATCCTTTCATGTGTATTGTATGACTTGTATTCATAGTGATATCAATCCTTATCTTGTTGTTCTTCCATAGGTATAGTTTCTCTTGGAACATATTATCTTCTAAGAAACATATATGCAATATATGTACAGAAAACATGGTATGTACAAGAACTATGAAGAGTATTGTTACCTTGTTTTAGAAGTAGAAGTTTGGTTTTTCCTGCTTCACTTTCTTTGAGGGTTTCCTTTCTTCGGAAACTAATGCTTCGTGTGTCTTGTTCCCTTCCTTTATCTCAGGACAATGATTCTTGTAGTGACCATATTTTTGACAGTTGAAGCATTGTATTTTTTTCATATCTTTCTCTTGATTTGGCTTCTTCCTTGAGCCAAACTTCCTTTTGTTCCTAAAATTCTTGAATCTTGCAGTGAAGGCTTGATCATCGTATTTATTTTGGGGTTTCTCTTTTGCACTGATCCTTGATTATTCTTGTGCACAACAAGCCCAAAGTTCTTCAAATGTAGGATACTCCTTCCTTATGTTCATGCTTGCGGCAAATGCATCCCATGTTTTAGGAAGACCATTGAGTACTATATTTACCAATTCCTTCTTTGAAATGATCTCTTCAATACCTTGTAGTTGATCTCTTAATTGAGATATTATCACAAAGTATGATGTTATGTTGTCATCGTCATTCATCTTCATGTCACAGAGCTCATTCTTCAAACTCATTACTTGCTTAATGTTTCTGACTGAGAAGAGGTTTGTTAGGGCATTGTACATCTTCTTAGATTAGTCAAGATGGGAGATGTAGGGTATCAAGTGGTATTTTATAGACTCCACTATGATACTCATGGAATTGATGTCATTGTCTTTGAACTTCTCCATAACTGCAACATTCTGCGATTCCTTCTCTTTTCCTTCTTCAAACTCTGGTTCTGCAATCTTTCCTTTCACGATATCCAACACTTTATTCTTGGAAAGGATGAGATAAATCCTTGTCTTCCATGCTCTGAAGTCAGATTCCCTTTCTAACTTATTTTCTGACTTCATAGAGTAAGTCATGGTTTCTTTGACTTGGTCAACCCTAGATTTGACCAAAAACTCAAACTTGACATCTTAACTTGCTGAGAGTACCAGGAGATGTGCTAGGCTAGGGCGGACTAGTCTATCCAGAAATTAGGTCAATACCTTCACTTAAGGTGCCTCAATGAGAGGGCTAGGGTTTCAATGTTGTAACAAAAACTGGCTGCAACTGCAACTGCAACTAAGCAAATCCTCCTAATCTATCTTCCAATGGTTAGACTGTCTGAAAATAGTGTGGGCCCATAACCTGTTAGAATATAATGGATGTGCTCGTTTAACCATAAACAATATCACTATTTTCATCCAACCATAGGCCGAAGCCACCCCCGAGCACCTTAACCTTGACAGAGAATCATTGCGGAAGCAAACCCTAGACTGGATAGCCAAACAAAGGTGGTGCACCTTTCTCCAAGGATAGCGCACCAAGAAAGAGTAACAAGAGCTTATCAGAGAGTCCAAACCATAACCAAGAGAGATTCAAAGCCAAAATCGAAATTTGCTAGTTGCAGCAGCTGCAACAACATCTCTCCTCCAAACTTGTGCACAAACTGGCCAAATGCAGTGCACACAAGTGCTACTTTTGTAGTTCTGAGAATACTGGCCAGAATGAAGATTGGTCTCCTGTATTTATACTATTTTTGGTAGACTTCCTGGGCCGACTTCTCATGCTGGGTACTAATTCTTTAGTATATAACATTTCCTTTAGCCAACTTCTTCTCTTGGAGGCTAATAACTTAATACAAGTCATTATCTTGAGCCGACTTGTCTTCTATGGTTATTAACCAACTAATTAGGGTTTCTTCTTGCTTCCCAGAATATTCTATTCTCGTCAGGTTTACACGTGGAGGTAAATACCTCCCACAGCTACCATAATATCAACAATAACAACCTTCAACAAGCTAATCATGGCAACTTCTTYAGTAAGGCAAGCAACTCACCAAGGTTCAGATTCAACAAAAGCTTCCTCGGGCACTTTACGCAATCGAGACCATTGCTTCCTAAGKGGGGAGGATCRATCCAAGCATAAATCAGTGGCCACCCACCTATTCCGCTGGCTCAAAACATGGGTTTCCACCTTGGCAGTTTTTCTATGATTTTTCGGTTCTTGAAGTTTTGGGGYTGTTTTGAGGCCCTAAACGACATTTTTTGGGCACGACAATGCCTAGACAGTARCCAAACGTATATTTTGGGCCAAATGGAATATGCAATCGTCGGCTAGAAATTTTCGACGAGTTATAGAACACCCCAAATGAAGATCGTATGCAAAAGTTAYGCCCTCGGGAAGTTGATSTATCAACYACCCCCATCGAGGCCCACAAACCTTTWGGCATTTCATCTTCCGTGGTTAGGTTTTTGGATTTTCTTAATGTTAAAAAGGCCTTTGGAGCCTCATTGTAAGGATCATCATCTTCTTGCGAATGAGCGTAGCCATCACATCTCTTCTCAGACATAAGATGCCACCATTCTAGCGAGTCATTCACTCTGTAATTTTACAATTTATGTACAGTATCTCCTTAATAAAAATTCTGCATCACTATATCTATGTGTTTATTGCAATATTTTTGTGTATCTCACAATATATCTGTATAATTCATTTTTATATATCTTCCTTTATTTCGTTCTCAAAATAATATGTATCAAGAACTCTCTTCTTACTCCTCTAGAACTGAACCCCCCCTTTGCTCATTCAAAATCCTTGAATTTATGGAAAATTACAATCTTCAAGCTATCACTAGCATTTTTTGGAATAAGAGCTTATCATTGAAATAAAATAAAATAAATCTAGAATCAGATGCAAAATATCTAGAATTGTTGGAATCAAATGCCCTCAAATATGGAAACAATCCTCTGTCTACTGATCTTTATCCTTGAAATTCTCTGCCACCTGTATCCTTGAAATTTCGAATGCTTCTTGAAGATGCTCATTGAATCACTAAAAATCTGGAGATAGATTGAACACTACTTGAAATATGGGAATATTTGATTTGATATTGATCTCTACCCGAAAATGCTCAACTACTGAGTTTGAACTTCTTTTGGATGTGCAAAAATATTCTTGTCAAAAATGCATACAGTTCTTCCTATCAAATATTCTTCACCACAAAGCATCGACACATATGGAATAAGTTATCTCTTCCATGCCTAAAATTAGGATCTTGTTGCCACCTTTTTTATTTTATCCTCGTGGAAATCATCACCTATTCGAGATTGTCTCCCGTGTGTGCTCTTTGATGCTTTCTCTTGAATGTGCACTAGATGTGTGCCATGATACCTAATTACCCCAATCCATGAAGATACAAATACACTGCAAGTGAATTCGACTAAACCCCTATACTTTTCCAAATGAGACCAATAATTGAAGTCGTGCAAAGCCACTGCAAATCTAGCACAACAAGTGTTATAGTCCCAAAAAGGTATAGTAAGATTTGAATGTTGTAGATATGATACAACAACTTGTCACTTGTGAAGGTAAGAATATTCATATTTTGAGGATAAAATAGAGATGATATCAACATCTGAAATTCATAGTGTGTGAATCAATCATATTTTTAGTTTCTAATTCATAAATGTTAATTAACATGTATGCCATTGGCTAGTAATATAGACTATTCTATGAGCTCTGTGTGTGATGTTTACAATCTGAAGCCAATCTATGGGTATTCCTGGGGTAAGCTTGTTATCCTCAAAGCGTCCTCTACTTATGGAAGATACAATGACCATGATCTACTTCCTTATCTCTCAATACCTCTGTCCATTACTCTTTAATAGAGGAGAGTTCATGTTAGTACTTTTCTTCGCGTTATCAACTTCGAGCACACTTCATCATATAAGAGACTAACAATAACCTTATGGTTGAATTATTAGATCACAAATTCAATCATATCAAAAGGGCAGGATATGATAAAGCTTTCCAATCTGGTTTCCATATAATCTTTTCAGAAGACAAACCCGTTCTCTTACTATAGAAAAAAAAACTCTATCATTTCATTCATCTTCATCTAAATATATCTCCTCATTGGAACTTGTTGGCATTTGGTATTGACAGTAGACACTTGAGAACTTACCTGGATGTGATATTGTGGTACACAATGTCATTTTGACACTCTCGACAGATGGTACTTTCCCTTGAAACTCAACAGATGCTCGTTGGGAAATCAACACTTGACTTTTATTCTTTGTATAGTGGAAAATATCCCACATGCACAAGGAATAAGTGAATATAACACTTTATATTATAGATTGTTTGCATACTATACTGACACATAGTGCACTCATTAAACTCCTTTGTGGGTGTTGTTGATGCCTTGATGATGTTGGTCAGAAGTAGCTTGTTGGTCAAATTTGCATGGCATATGGCTTGATGCGTATTAGATATTGGGTAAAATAACAAAAACTTGTCCATATACCCGAGAACCTTTAGAAACCCAACTCTTTAACAAAAATCTCAATTGTTTTACAAAAAATCATAAAACATTTTCACCTTCAAATACCAAACAAAAAGAACTATCCTCTTTGTTGGGTGAGACCTAAAGTGTTGAATCAATTTCATTCCCATAATTTTTGGTAGCGAATTTCTTTAAGAATCCACCCATTCCACTAATAGAAGTTTAAATTTCTTGTAGAGACATTGCAATTTTAGGTTCTAACACTCACAAAGTTTTGACCACAAAAAGTGTCATTTAATGCCTAAAAATGACTCTGGAAGGTTCCAAACCCCAAATATCCAAACTTGAACTTGCCACTAAAATGGGCCATGTAAGCCAATTCCTCCAATTTTTCCACCTAGAAAGTACCAAGATAGATGACAAATTATATAATTATCCATTATGTATCACCAACACCAATGAGAATATCTAGGATTAACTAGTAAATTGTTTACCTAGTTTGAAATGAGTAGATATAAGAAGAAAAGACTGACTAATTTACAAATCATGTTTTGGTATCAAAGAAGTCGTCACTATGTAAGTTGTGAGTATTCATGGGAAAGAGTAGATACCATAAGTGGAACATAGTGAATTGATGAAAATGATATGGAAAGAGAAGATAACAAGGTGATCATTTATAAGGAAGAGTTTGGTGCCCCTTGTGTGACACTCATAATTGTAGAGAAAGAAGTTTTGCATTTTCTATTGGACATGTAATGACATTTTTCACTTCTCCAACATATGACTCACACCTTAAGTTCATTTGTTTAGCCTAATCTAGTGAGGATAGGACAATTCCTCCTCTAGTTAATGTCAATGTCTGTAATTAGGTATGATTCAAGAATGGTAAGTTTGGGCATGGTCAGTGCTATTATCACCACCACTAAAAGAGTGAATATGTTACAAACACCAGTGGGCATGCCACAACCCTTTTGAATGGAGACAAAGATGGAGATTAGATCATTTAATGGGTCATTGAATGTTATGAAATAGATGATTGCTTAAAATAGCTTGGAATGTACTTCACTAATTAATGATTTTTGTTATGGCTTGGATGATTTGGCGAGGGTAAATAGATATATATTAGGTATTGGTTTTCCTAGAAGAGTTTCTTAGGGAAAATCTTATCTTATGTGCATGCTTCTTGTTGTCCTATTTCTCTTTCTCTTGTTTAAGATCTATCCTAGATATGTCAAGAATGAAAGATTGCCTATAACATTATGGAAAGAGTAAAAACCATTTAACATAAAAAGTTATATCCACTAGAATATAAACATGATATGAAAATAAAAAAAACCAAAGAAAAAGAATACAGTGCAAAGTTCCATCATTTATCAATCAAATCACATAGTTGTTCTTCATTTTCCTTTAATCACATAGTTGTTCTTTATTTTCCTTTAATTCCATTCCATTCAAAAGATGAAATTGAATCTTTTTTTTTCCAATTTTCCTTTAAACTTTCTTTTTTAAAATGTAATCTTTATTGCTTAAAGGTTATGGAAATGGCTCACTTCTAAAGGATAATTCCTACGTTAAATCGAGAGAGATGTTGGGCCTCCACTCATCAACGAAGAGGCCTACTGTCCACTATAAATTCCCCATAAGAATAATCCATTTTTCTTAAAAAGATAACAATATTAAAAGGAGAATGGCTAAAGGTCAAACATTTCACACTCGAGAATGACACAGAATAAATCGAAATTGATCTACCTGGGTTTTCTTTAATATTCCAACAAAAGTTGTTCCTTCTTATGATTACTATGCAACTGAGATTCCCATCTAGAAACACTGAAAGACCCCATGCTAGTGACCTCTTATTGAAATGACCTCTACACACAGGCCCCTTCCTACATCAGAGTCAACTATAGATTTGATGCCTCTTCATAACTAGATTTAAATTCTTTTGATGTGGCTCTATAACGAGATTAAATTCTTTAAAAATTGCATATTTTCATTCCCCACTACCACTCATACCTCGTGATAAGTGAAGGCGTGGATTTGTTCATAAAATAAACACCTTCATAAGAGTGGGTGGTGGGGATAACGGTGGCTGGTGGAAAATGAAGATGAAATCCATTAGTAACTCAGTCATAGTTCCAATGCATTCCAGTATTTTTATCGAAATTTGTAAACAACCATCTTTAACAGTTGGGACCAATATTTG
>SNQJ01S0141263.1:0-24884 GCA_010110895.2 Picea sitchensis
TCTCAAGGGGAGGGGCATGTTAAGCCCTAATATTGGCTCATTACCCCTTAATTGGGGCATATTAGATTAGTAAAGTTATTTTATTTATGTCGGCTTTAGGCCATTAGTTATAATTATACCTCCTAGTCTCCTATATATACCAAGGATACATTTTCATTTTGAATCATCTTGTACTTGAACATTTAATTGGGGTAAAATGAGGTTGCCCGCTCGAAGAGGCTTATTATCTGAAATTCTCTCTTTTTCAAGGCGTTGAGTACTTTTTCTGAAGATTTTCTATGCTATATTGATATTTGGTTCTTAACAAAGAGGAAGAGAGCTGGTGGAAAATCGAGATATATGTAGGAATATATCAATGGGTTCATGTGATTTTATTAGTTATGAGTATATTGTGAGAGTCCACCCTCTTTCATGGATTACTAGCCTCATCTCGGGGGTGACTGGATGTTGAGATTTTGAACAATCAGTCTATGGTTGGGTGGAACATCCATCCCAAGCAACTGGTTGCACAACTTTTTTTAAAGATAAGTGTTTTATCTTGTTGCTATGTTATTTACATGTGTTATTGTTGTGCATGAACTCTGTGTAAATGAGAATGATTTATATGTTGTTGTAATGAGCTGTTTAGCTACATTTCATGTTGATTATTAGCATGTTATAGATGATTCTATTTTATGGTTGTAGACAATATCTAAATCTATTTTAATTCGTAGTTGAAAGCTACAGGAAATTAGTTAAATATAAATGAATTAATTTAGTTAGCATAAATTTTGTTTTTATGAGTATTCTGCAATGTAATTCCCTTCGGTTGGGTTGGGGGATGTCACATTGTGGTATTAGAGCATTTGGTTCAATAATCGAGCTTGGATGGGCTTGAACCAGAGAAAATTGGTGAAATTCGTTGTTCCACTTTTTGTCTTTGACGAGTTGGGGAAAAAAGAGAAGAAGAGAGGAATCCCCAATTTTGTGAGTGAAAATTAGGGTTTAAACGACTCGAGAATATTTAAGAGGCTCCATGGAGCCAAGCGATAAAGTTGCAGATCGAAATTTGACCTGAAATGGTTGAAATTTGAGTTTTAACGGTCGCTTGTAGAGTTGCAGGAAGTTTGGTGAATCAATGACCGAGATCATGTTTGATATCTAGATCGACGACCAAGATTCACTTAAATAAATTTAAAAATTTGCAAGGGTTCTTCGTTTGGATGGTTGATCAAATCAATGATCGAGATTTAATTTTGGCAGTTAGAAGTTTAAGGAGATTGACGGTCCATATTTTCCTGGATTGTGATCAAAATTTTCTAAGTTCGAGGTTCGATGATAGAATCCAACAATGACCGATGGTTAGATCGGTGAGTTTGGCGAGGTGTTGAGATTTCTCCAAGAGAAAACACCAATGGTCGATGAACGATGGACATGCATCAACAAACTTGGACAAAGTTGATACAATCAATGAAAAAGATTGATTTCGGGGGTTGTGAAATGGATGAGATCGATGGTCTAGAAAGTCTCTAGATTGATTGGAAAAATGTCAAAAATTTGCTAAGTGTTAAAGTTCACCAAGAGAAATCTCCAATGACCGATGTACGGTTCGGCCTAAAGGGGAAAAGAGTTGGTTCAGTCATAATACATCTCTGACTATCAATGGCTTATGGTCATAGGTTGGCCGAATCTACCAAAGTGTTTTCTATCGCCGACAGAAGTCGACGATGGATGATGGGCCGATGGTTGGTCAATTTGGCGAGGTGTTTGAGTCATCCAAGAGAATCGATAGATGGTCAATGGGGGGAAAGGGGGGTGATGATGTCATCATCTATGTTTCATGCCACATCACCCAATTTGAAACCTTAGGATGACGTGTCATTCCACATCGGTACCCACGTGTCATGCCTCAACAGTTTCCACGTCAACCAATAGAGGTGGTTGTTGGAAGATGATCAGGTCGTCCGATTTGGGAAAGTGTATTCAAAAGTTGTCAGGAATCACCAATCACTGAAGGACGATAGTTGAATCGAATTATGTAAGAGTTGTGCACAAATCGATCATCGAGGAGTTGGGTCGACGACCGACAGTTTGGGAAAAATGTTTTGCGCGTCCAAAGGAAAGTGTCACTCATCGATGGCCGATAGATTCAGATAAAAAATTACTATTTCTCATGATTTTAGATCAATGATTCATATTTAAAGGGCTATTAAAGTAGTAAAACAATAAATTTTGTATAATGTTTTGTGTATTTTTTCGGAATTTTGAAGGTCATTAAATTGCAGAGAATTTTTGAGGCCCTAAACGACGTTTTTAGCAAGTCAAAACCCATGAAAATAGAGTGTGCCAAGGTACATTGTGTCTTTGCAGGTCAAATAAAGTAACTCAAAAAGAGCTATCCAACGAGCTAAACAGCTTGCAAAACAAAGCTTGTATGAGAAAGTTACAACCAAAACAATGAGGGTAACATTTTGGCACCAATTTTACTTCTAGAGGGCATAACTCTATGCTCTGAAGTTTGTTTGGGGCACATGAGCAGTCGGTGGAAAAATTATGACCCATAGAATCCAATGATGAATTCATATTTTGGTTATGGGTACCTAAAAATGTCCAGGATAAGAAATAAGACACATGTAGCATGCATGTGTAAATTGGGTAAAACGACCTAACCTTCTCTGGACCACAACTTTTAGATCAGATATTAGATTTGAGAAGAAATATAGTCATTGGAAAGGTATTGAGGAGTAGAAGACTACATCAACCTATAATTTTTATTTGGGCAATGAAAATTCTCAGAAATTAATAAATAGATTTCTGCAGTAAAATGGTGGAAATTGCATCATGTAATTGTTGTAACGTTTCGCTTAGAATTCAATTTGAGGCATAGTTATAGCCGTTGGAAAGCTATATGAGAGAGGAATACATAAAGGGAATCAAAATTTGAATTGGTACAATGTGTCCTTCATAAATTGATGAAGAAATAACCTATATTCTAATGGAATGAATGTTTTATGTTATGGATGTTTCTAACAATGATTATTACATGCACATTTCTTGTAGAGTTAAAGGTAGATAAAATAAAATTTGGTTCTTATGTGAGGACTAAAGTTATGGAAGATGCTCGAGGATATTAAACAATAATAAGAGGTCATAGGTCTGCATGTCAGCATGATAAATGTTGAGACATAGTCAAATGGAAGAATAGATAGACAAAAGCCTATCACTATGAGAAGCATGCATAGGGAAGTGCATAGCTATAAGGATGATAATGAAAGAATTATGAAGGATCATGAATAGATACTTCAGATCTTGAACATGTTGCATAAGAAATTCAACAGGAATTCTAGAACCAAGTAAGAATCTAGTGCTAGACAAGTGTCAGCATCAAGTTCCCATAGAAAAATGGATTATCATGGAAATGATAGGAAGTCAAGAAGTGTGAGAAAGCACTATCATTCTCCAAAGTATTGCACTAGAAGGACTCATGCAAGTTCAGAGTGAGGGAGAAGCATGAGTGTGTCTCCTGTTAGGAGGAAAATAAGAAGGAATGAGGAAGACATCTTGCAAGGTGAAATTAGGAAAATCAAGCCACCTACTTTCAATGGTGAGCACAGGAAAGGAGAAGAGGCAGAGGCCTGGTTGTTGAAAACGAAGAAATATTTTCAGCTGCATGATTACCCTTCCTGAATAGAAGCTAGAATTTCCACCTACCACTTGCAAGGAAAGGAAACCATGTGGTGGGATCATCTCAAGCAAGCCAAGAAAAATGATGAGAAGAGGATATCATGGAGGCATTTCAAAGGATATTTCCAAGAGAAATATTTATCCGAGCATTATTATGAAAGGAAGATGAAAGAGTTCTTGATGCAGGAGCATCACCAACCAAGAACAAGCGTGGAAGATAGCTGGGCACACTAGCGCATGTTTTGAAACTTTTTGAATTTCAAAAGATCAATGTATTAATTTAATATCTGACAAACTTTTTGGGTTATGAATGTCTTTAAAGATCGAAGGCTGAGCCATCACGTAATATTGATGGAGAATGTATTTTGCTTTAATGTGGAGGATCATAGTACAGATTTGGGGCTTGCGCTCTTATCTGTCCGACTTGATATTTATTGTAATACGTGTTAAGTAGTTGATAGCATTCAATTCAATTTAAGATAGCGTAGAGTAGATGGAGGGAATGCTCGAAGAGCACCTCTTTGTATAAATCTTTGTAATATTTCCCAGTAGAGGTTGTTGATGACGATCGTTGTTGCTACAGATAGAGGAGAACTGAGAAGTAATTGAATCTATCTTGTATAGGTTAAGGAATAGTGAAGAACAATGTATGTATGTATACAAGTTTCAGTTGGATGAATATACTAGAGATATTGTCCCAAATGTGTGTTGGTTATGTGTCTATTTGAATGAATGGTAGAGTTTTTGTTATTTTTCAATTCTCTGTTATTTTTGTTCTTGAATCAATGACTGCATTTACTTTGTTGAATGTATGATTCATTGTGAGGGGTAGAATAGTTTCAATCATTTCTCTTCAGTGAGAGAGTGCAAGGTGTGCATTGACGTCCGCAAGGAGTGCGTGACCGAGTCTATTTCGAATTGAAAGCTCATAGTAGATAGCAAAACTTCATGTCTGCAAGGAGTGCATTGACGTTCGAAAGGAGTGCATGATCGAGTTTTTAGACTCGAAATCTTAGGAGGGATAGCATGATTCCATTAATGAGAGATGAAAAGTGGTTGGAGGATATTCGTAAGGAGTAGGAAGCCATCCACAAGGAGAAGCTAAGTTGTGGGTGGAAGTCTGTTTCAAGGTGTGTGCAGACCAGGAATTTGACCAAGTGTCTAAGAGATTGTTCAGAGGGAGACAAGTGATTCCACATCGTCAGATCTGGTAAAACTACGAGGAGAATAGCCATAGAGCACTTCGATACTTCGAAGTTGACAAGTGGGAGACTTGAAGAAAGTAGAGTCATGAAGTCAAAAGTCGCGATTCAATCCTGACCGTTGATTACGAAAGAGCACGTGGCAATGGATTACAGAGTTTAGGAATCGAAAGTTTGGAGGTTGTGGATAAAAGTATTAGAGTTTCACGAAGCCATGAAACCTGAACCCTTGTGGGACCAACGAATATGAGGAGAGGCGTGGCGAGAGTTTAGAAACCTGGAGAAGAGCGTTTTGGGAAAAAGTGAAAGAAGGAATCGGGATATCCCCAAAGTCCGAACTGCAAAGACATAGACCCATGGTCATAGTCATAGTCACTTACAGAGGAGACCTGTGAGTGTGGGTAGAGTTATTTCGGGTGTCCGTGGGAACCCAAGGAGTCGCTCAGACTCAATGTTTTCAAAGTATCCAATACTGGGAGGTCAAGAATCCCTTTTGAGGGAAGGGGGTCTGTGTCACAATGGTATCAGAGCGAGTACAAAAAGGAATTCTGTAAGGAGAGGTATCAAAAGAATTAGCACAATGTCACCTAGAAGGCATATTGATCCGCCTGTAGCTAACAGAGCTATGGAAAGAGAAATGAGAGAATTATGTGCGAGGCTGGACGCCATGGAGACAACACAAAGGAGAGTGCCTGATGCTGGAGACATCAACAAGGCATAAATGGAAGAAGTAGAAGTTGAGGAAGCTGTAGCTGAGGATTCTATGGAAGAACACTTGTTAAGAGCGGTTGTCAAATTGGGTGCTAGAACGAAGATTGACATCCCTATGTATGAATAAATTTTAGACACAGAGGAATTTCTTGACTGGATACGAGCAATGGATAAGTATTTCAACTATGAGGATGTCGAAGAGGAGAAAAAGGTAAAGCATGCTGTCACTAGGTTGAAAGGACATGCAACACTGTAGGCTGACAGGAGAAGCAAATTCAAGAAAAATATCAAGAGTTGGGATCGAATGGTAGCCAAGTTAAAGGCAAAATTCATACCCAAAGATTACCATATAAGTCTATTCAGGAGGATGCAGAACCTGAGACATAGAGGATTGAATTTGAAGGAGTACAAAAAGGAGTTCTACAAATTGAACATTACAACTGGACAAAGAGATGGAAGAAGATAAAGTTTCCAGATATATTAATGGGCTGAGGTGTGACATCTAGGATGAAATTAGTGTGGCGATAGTCAAGACAATGGAGGACACGTATAAAATGGCATTGAAAGCAGAAGAGAAGTTGACCAGAAAATAGAGTCAACAGAACAGAGGCCAAAGCTTGAACAAAGGCAAGGGAGTTGCCCAAGATAAGGCACATAAGCCCAAAGACAAGGAAGAAAAACCACATAGTCACTCTGAGAGAGGAGGAAGTTATCAAGGAAGGCAGAGTGGTGGTAGAAGTTCTTTTCCCAGAGGAAGAGGAAGAGGCAAAGGAGGAGAATTAAGGTGTTATACCTACAAGAAAATGGGAGACATGTCTTGGGATTGCCCCGAGAGAAATAAAGGAGGTGAAGCTCACATATCAGAAGAACAGAAGTGGGATGCTCAGGCAGATGGTGCAGAGTATGGAAGATCCCTAATGATGAAGAAGGTTCTTTTGAAGCAAGATCAAGAGATTGAAAAACCAGTGCAACAGAACAATTTGTTTAGGACAAATTGCAAAATGAATGATAGAGTTTGAAAGGTAATAATTGACAGTGGGAGCACTGACAACTTAGTATCCATGGAGACGGTGGAGAATCTAGAGTTGGAGATGACTACACATACAACACCGTATAAAGTCTCATGGTTGCAGAAAGGTCATCAGGTAATAGTCACTCGACAATGCCTGGTTAATTTCAAAATAGGAGGATATAGAGATGCGATTCTATGTGAAGTGATTCCTATGGATGTATGTCATGTTTTATTGGGGAGACCTTGGGAGTATGACATAAATGTTATTCATGATGGGAGGAGAAATACTTACACCTTAGAGAATAATGGTAGGACACATATGTTGTTTCCGATTGAAGAGAAAAAGGTGAAGGATGAAGTTAGCGCGAGCATACTTCTCATGAGTGGGAAGGAACTCCTGAAGGAAGTAAAGAAGGAGTAGGATATGCAGTTTGTTGTACTAAGGAATCCAAGAGTTATACTTACCAGTACTTCACTGGAAGATCTGCTGAGGAAGCTCAAGAGCTGTTAGAGAATTTTGCTGACATTGTAGTGGATGAGTTTCCAAACTCATTGCCACCTATCAGAAGCATCAATCATCACATTGACTTGATACCAGGAGAAAGCCTGCCAAATAAATAAGAATACAAATTGACACCTCAAGAGAATGAGAAGGTGAAAAGCCAGGTTCAAGATCTGTTAGACAAGGGATTGGTCAGAAAAAGTTGAAGCCCATGTGTAATACCAATTGTATTGAGTCCAAAGAAGGATGGTGGATTGATAATGTGCATGGGCTCAAGAGACATAAACAAGATCACCATCAGATACATATTTTCATTTCCAAGGATGGATGAGTTGATGGATTTCCTCAGTGGAGCAAATTATTTTTCAAAAATAGATTTGAAAAGTGGATATCACCAGATTAGGATGAGAGAAGGTGATGAGTGGAAAACAACGTTCAAGACGAATGAGGGGTTATATGAATGGCTTGTTATGCCGTTTGGATTAACAAATTCCCCAAGTACTTTTATGAGGATAATGAATGAAGTGTTAAAGGATTTCATTGGTAAATTCGTCATTGTATATCTGGTTGATGTACTAGTATTTAGCAAGACAAAAGGGGAGAACTTAAGACATTTAACATTGGTGATGAGGAGGTTGCAGCAAGAGAAGTTGTTGATTAATCTGAAAAAGTCCTCTTTCATGAAGACAAAGCTCATATATTTGGGTTTTTTTATTTCTTCAAATGAGTTGAAGATGGATCCTGAAAAGGTGAAAGTGATCAGAGAATGGTCGTCACCGAAGAATACCTTTGAGGTGAGAAACTTCCATGGATTGCCAAGTTTTTATCGAAAGTTCATCAGAAATTTAAGTGTGATTAGTGCTCAAATGATGGATACAGTGAATAAAAGACACAAGTCTTTCAAATGGACAAAGGAGGCTGAGAAGAGCTTCAACATATTGAAGGAGAAGATAACTGAACAACCGATTTTGGTTTTACCAGATTTCAGAAAGACATTTCAGGTAAGATGTGATGCAAGTGGAGTTGCAATTGGAGCGGTCTTGAGTCAAGAGAACATACCTGTTTCATATTTCAGTGAGAAGTTGAATGAAGCTAAAAGGAAGTACTCCACATACGACAAAGAGTTCTATGCCATAATCCAATATTTTAAGAAATGGAGGCATTATCTTGTGCCCAAGGAGTTTGTTTTGTACAACGACAATCACGCTTTGCAATTCATAACCATACATGAGAATTTAAACCAAAGACATGCCAAATGGATATAATTTATGCAAAATTTCACTTTTTTCATTAAACATATTTATGGAAATGCTAACAAGGTTGTTGATGCATTAAGTAGGAGGATTTTGATTCTGCAGGAATTTCGAGTCAAGATCTTGGGGTTTGATCACCTTAAGGAAATGTATCACAATGATCCAGATTTTGGAGAGGCATATGAAGCGTGTGAGAATCCTGTACTCATAGACAAAATCCAGTGGGCCGAACATATGATTCAGGATGGGTTTCTGTTCAAAGGATGCCAGTTGTGCATACCAAGATGCTCGATGAGGGAGAACTTGCTGAAGGAAAATCATAGTGGAGGTCTAGCTAGACACTTCGGCCATGGAAAAACATTTGCCCAATTAGGAAGTTCATATTATTGGCCAGGTATGAGACAAGAGGTGAATAAATTTGTGAACAATTGCAATATTTTCAAGTATGCTAAGGGGAAGAAGCATAACACTAGGTTGTATCAACCATTTCCAATTCCAGAGAGGCCTTGGGATGCAATAAGCATGGATTTTGTGTTGGGATTTCCAAGAACACAGAGAGGAAGTGATTCCATATTTGTGGTGATGGATAGATTTTTGAAGATGGCACACTTTATTCCATGTCAAAAGACCAGTGATGCAACACACATTGTGAATTTGTTTTTTAGAGGGGTTGTGAGACTCCATGGATTTCCCATGAGTATAGTTTCAGACAGAGATACCAAATTTGTTGGTCATTTTTGGAAGACGTTGTGGAAAAATTTGGGGACAGAGATATCTTTTAGTTCTTCATATCATCCATATATAGATGGACAGACCAAGATGGTGAATAGAATCCTAGGAGATTTGATGAGGAGTTTGGTCACTGAACACCGTAGTCAGTGGGATCAAATTCTAGCACAAGATGAGTTTGCATATAATGACTCAGTGAACAGGAGCATCATGAAGAGTCCATTTCAAATAATTTATGGAATGAATACGAGAGGAGTTTTGGAATTGAGATATATGAAGCAAAGAGAATTCAGGAGTGTAGGAGAGAAAGATTTCGCTGCAGAGATGCAGGAACTTCACAATTAGATCAAGGAGAAGTTGAAAAAGAGMAGTAGTGAATACAAGCACAGAGMTGATCAACATAGGAGAAATATTGAATTTGAAGTTGGAGATCAAATTCTAACACATATGAGGAAAGAAATATTCCCAAGAGGGACATACAATAAACTCAAGTTGAAAAAGATAGGGCCATGTAAAATATTGAGGAGATTTGGCGAGAATTCTTATGAGTTAGAGATGCCAGAAGATGTGGGTATATCACCCATATTCAAGATTGCAGACATGTATCCTTACAGGGATGATGGAACCAAAGGATATGAAGATCAAGAGAGGATCCAATGGGAGAAACATATGCCTGTAGTAGAGAAGCCACAGATGGAAAAGATCATAGAACAAAGAGTTGGTAGGAAGACCAGAAGGAGGACATATTTTGAGTACTTGGTGAAGTGGAAAGGATGACTAGTAGAAGATTCCAGTTGGGTCAGTGAAACATAAATCCATAAGCATGGAAGATTGGTGTAGGATATCATGGAAAAAGTCCATGAATTCTTCAGCCAAGGGAGTATGATGCAGGAGCATTGCCAACCAAGCATGAGCATGGAAGACAACTGGGTGCACTAGCACATGTTTTGAAACTTTTTGAATTTCAAAAGATTAATGTATTAATGTAATATCTGACAAAATTTTTGAGTTATGAATGTCTTTAAAGATTGGAGGCTGAGCCATCATGTAATATTGATGGAGAATGTATTTTTCTTTAATGTGGAGGATCGCAGTATAGATTTGGGGATTGCACTCTTATCTGTCCGACTTGATATTTATTGTAATAAGTGTTAAGTAGTTGACAATATTCAATTCAATTTAAGATATCGTAGAGTAGCTGGAGGGAATGCTCGAAGAGCACCTCTTTGTATAAATCTTTGTAATATTTCCCAGTAAAAGTTGATGATGATGATCGTTGTTGCTGCGGATAGAGGATAGCCGAGTAGTAATTGAATCTATCTTGTATAGGTTAAGGAATAGTGAAGAAAAATGTATGTATGTATAAAAGTTTAAGTTGGATGAATATAATAGAGATATTGTCCCAAATGTGTGTTGGTTATGTGTCTATCTAAATGAATGGTAGAGTTTCTGCTATTTTTCAATTCTCTGTTATTTCTGTTCTTGAATCCATGACTGCATTTACTTTGTTGAATGTATGAGTCATTGTGAGGGGTAGACTAGTTTCAGTCGTTTCTCTTTAGTGAGTGAGTGCAAGGTGTGCATTGAGGTCCACAAGGAGTGTGTGACCGAGTCTGTTTCGACTCGAAATCTCAGAGGATATAGAGAAACCTCACGTCTGCAAGGAGTTCATTGACGTCCACAAGGAGTGTGTGACCGAGTTTTTAGACTCAAAATCTCAGGAGGGATAGCGTGATTCCAGTCACGAGAGAAGGAAAGTGGTTGGAGAATATTCGTAAGGAGTAGGAATCCATTCACAAGGAGAAGCTAAGTTGTGGGTGAAATTCTATTGCAAGGTGTGCACAGACCAGGAATTTGACCAAGTGTCGATGAGATTGTTCAGAGGGAGATGAGTGATTCCAGATCGTCAGATCTAGTAAAACTATGAGGAGGATAGCCTTAGAGTGCTTTGATACTTTGGATTTGACAAGTGGGAGACTTGACGAAAGAAGAATCGTGAAGTCCAAAGTCTCGATTCAATCCTAACCATTGATTATGGAAGAGCACGTGGCAATGGATTACAGAGTTCAGGAATCATAAGTTTTGAGGTTGTGGACATAAATCTTAGAGTTTTGCAAAGTCGTGAAACCCGAACCCTTGTGGGACCAATGAATCTAAGGATACTTGTGGTGAGAGTTAGGAAACGTGGAGAAGAGAGCTTCGGGAAAAAGTGAAATAAGGATTCGGAAAACGGAGCAAAGAGAGCTCGGGAAAAGTGAATATGACTTCTGGATATCCCAAGTCCAAACCCAATATATAAATCCATGGCTGTGCCATGATCACTCTACATGGAGGAGACCCTCGCGGAGTGTGGGTAGAGTTATTTCTGGTGCCCAGGAAAATTCCAAGGAGTCAGCTTCCAACTTGTTTTCTGACAAATCCATCCAATACCCGAGGTCTAGAAAGCAAACTTTGGAGGGAAGGGTTGTGTCAGCTCTTTGAACCTCAAGCCAAACCAAGGACAGAGGAATATGAGAAGTGGTTCTTTGAATTGTTGAAGTATGTTGACTTCTACTGCGATGAGAAGGTCAAAATCCAAAGGTTTAAAAGTGGTTTACCCTCTCTACAAGTTATAAGATCCAATATGATAACCCCACATTTTGGAGGAGACCATAAGGATATCAAGGCCTATTTATGAGCAAAGAAAAGGAAGGTCATTTTTCCAAAAAGTTCAAAATGACGAGATGAAAGGGAAAGAAGATCAAAGGTAGAAAGGTTTTAAGGCTCCCTTTTTTAGAAATAATTCCCAAGAAAATCAACAAGGTCAAGCAACCCAAAATGAGCACAAGAATGCAGATTCATTTTGGAAAAGGCCAAGGAAACAACCTGTTCAATGTTGGGAATGTGAGGGAAATCACTTATATAGGGGATTCCCTCATAAAGGAGAAAGAATGAGGACTTTCCATAACATTCAGGAGGATGAAATAGTGGAAGACATAGGATGAAGAATGCAAAGGATTTATGTAGCCTTTGACAACAAGAAAACTGAATATCAATCTCCCATGATTGAAGTGGAAGGTAAGATTGATAACCAACCCATAGCAATTTTGATTGGTTTTGGAGCTAGCCATAGTTACCTAAATGATAGCACTATTGAAATATTTCACTTGCAAAGAATTAAGCATAATAAATGTTGGTTAGTTTAGTTAGCCACAAGGGCTAAGAGAAATATCAATGAGTTGGTTAAAGATTGTCTGATAGACATGAATGGACTAAGCACGAAGGTAGATGTAAACATCATATCATTGGGTTCATATGATTGTATAATTGGCATGGATTGGTTGGAAAGGCACCATGCTCGCCTAGACTATTATAACAGGACAATCACATGTATTGATGAAGAAGTGAAGGAAGGAGAGATTCAAGGCATTCCAAGAGTTGTATCTGTTAGAGAGATTTCAACTATGTAGTTAAAGAATATTTTTAGGAAGGGATGTTAGATTTTTGTAGCCCATATGAAAGAGGTAGCCAAAGATAAAGTGGAAATCATTGAAGACCATCTGATCTTAAAATATTTTGAATGTGTTTTTAAAGAAATACCAGGATTTCCACCAAAGAGATACATTGGTTTCTCTATCAATTTAGTGTCAGGAGCTACCCTAGTGTCCAAGACACCATATATAATGGGTATGCTAGAATTGAAGGAGTTGCAGATGCAACTTGAAGAGTTGTTAAATAAGGAGTATATACACCCAAGTGTGTCACCTTGGGGAGCCCCAATTATTTTTGTGAAGAAGAAATATGGAACCTTAAGGCTGTGTATTGATTTTAGACAATTGAATAAGGTCACAATAAAGAACAAATATCCTTTTCCAAGAATTGATGATTTGTTTGATCAGTCGAAGGGTGAAAGGATATTTTCTAATATTGAATTGAGATAAGGCTATCATAAAGTAAGGATAAAGGAAGAATGCATCAACAATATAACATTCATGACAATATATGGGCATTATGAATTCACGGTAGTGCCATTTGGACTATCAAATGCCCCATCAGTGTTTATGTTCCTAATGAATGGAGTGTTTAGGGCGTACCTGGACAAGTTTGTAATTTTGTTGTTGGATTATATACTCATCTATTCTAAGTCTAAAGAGGAACATGAGCAACATTTAAGAATGGCATTGCAAGTTTTAAGAGAGCATAAATTATATGCTAAGCTAAGTAAGCACATCTTTTACCAAAAGAATATTCACTACTTGGGGCATATAATTTTAGCAGCAGAGATGAAAGTTGATCATGATAAGATAGAGGCCATTAGAGGATGGTCAATGCTAAAGAATGTGACAGAGGTTAGATAATTCATGGGTATTGTCAATTATTGACGAAAATTCATAAAGGTTTCTGAAAGATTGCAAGTCCAATCACGTCTTTGTAAAAGAAGGGAGTGAAATTTGATTGGACTTCCAAGTGTGAAGAAAGATTTCAACATTTGAAGGAAATATTGACAAGTGCTCCCATATTGAATATTGCAGATCCAAATGAATATTTTGTTGTGTGCATCGATGCATGCAAGGAAGGGCTCAGTGTTGTTCTCAGTCAAAAGGATCAGGTGGTATGCTATGAATCCATAAAACTAAAAGAGCATGAAAGAAATTATGCTACCCATGATCTAGAGTTAGCAACAATTGTACATGCATTAAAAATGTTGAGGCATTACCTTATGGGTAAGAAATTCGATTTAAGAACATACCACTGCGTTCTAAAGCATTTTTTTGGAAAACCAACACTAAATTCCAGACAAACTAGATGGTTTGAATTCCTAAGTGAATATGACTTTGAAATTAAGAATACAAAGGGAAAGGAAAATCAAGTGGCCGATGCAATCAAAAGAAGAGATCATGAGAAGCATATTGAAGCCATCAACATGTACATACCATATTTGAAAGAATTGTTTTTTTTCAACAAGAAGTTTAGATCAATAATATGTAAAAACAAAAGAGATATTACAACAAAGTAATTTTCAGCAGAAATTTAATTCTTATGAGCTAAAAGAAGATGACATTCTCATGTACAAAGGAAAAGTATATGTGCCAAATTCCAGTGAGTTGAAAAATGCAATTATGAAGGAAACACATAATGTGCCATATGCCAGGCACCTAGGATATCATAAAACAATTGCAGCTATAAGAAGCCAATACTTTTGGCCGAGAATGAAAAACAAAGCGGATAATTACATAGACAGATGTCTAGAATGCCAAAAAGTAAAGACAGAACATAGACACCCAACATGTTTGCTACAACCATTTCCCATTCCAGAATGGAAGTGGGAATTTTTCATGGTTGATTTTATTACTAAGTTGCCAAAAACAACCAAGCAGCATGATTCCATCATGGTGGTGGTGGATAAATTGACTAAGGCAACACATTTTATCCCTGTGAAGACTACACACAAGGCATCAAATATTGTAGAAATATATATGAGAGAAGTTTCTAGGTTACATGGAGTGCCTAAGGAAATAGTTTAAAATATAGATCCAAATTTTACTTCGAATTTTTGGAAGGGTTTGTTCAAAGGATTTGGAACAAATTTGAATCTCAGTACAATGTATCACCCAGAGTTAGATGGGAAAACAAAGAGAACCAAAATAATAATTGAGAACATGCTTATAATGAATGTGATGGATCATCCATCAAAGAGGGAAAATTATATTCATTTAGTTGAATTTTCCTACAATAATGGGTATTAAGCCTCATTGAAAATGAGTTCATTTGAGGCATTTTATGGAAAAAAATGCAACACTCAAGTGAGTTGGGATAATCTAGAAGACATAGCAATTGTTGGGCTAGAATTGTTAAAGGAAAAGGAAGATAATATGACCAGGATATTTTTTTTTAAAGGCTTCTCGAGATAGATAGAAGAGTTATGCATACATGAATAAAGTGTTTAGATTTTTTAAAGTGGGCGAAACTGTGTTTTTAAAAGTGAAGAAAAAGAGAAGTTCACTAAGATTATGAACTTTCCCAAAGTTGGAAGCAAGATATTATGGACCTTTTGAAATATTAGAAAAGATAGGGCCAATTGCATACATGTTAGCATTGTCTGCATCCATGAGAGTGCATAATGTGTTTCATGTGTCATTGTTAAAGAAATATGTACTTGATACTAACCACATAATTTATTGGAATGTGATCCAGGTGGAGCATGAAGGGGATTTCCGAGTGGAACCAATACACATCCTGGACCAGAAAGTCAAAGTGATAAGGAACAAGGCCATAGGGATAGTAAAGGTTCAATGAACCTACTACGTTCCTGAATATGCTACATGGGAGAATGAAGAAAAAATGCAGGCAAAGTACCCCCAAATATTTGACAATTTTGAAGAAGACATAAGGCAAGACTCCATTTTGAGAAACTATAGTTCCATAACCACATCTTAGAGTCCTAGCCAACAATGTTGAGGACCTTGATAAAAGAATCGCTCATTTCTTGGTTTAGCCTTGATAAATGGATGGTACATACCTTGGGGTTTCCTTGATAAATGAATGGTGCATTCCTTGGGTCGACGAGTTGAGAGGAACATGAGATTATGGTTGGAGCTTCTACTAAAGTTGTAAAATTGCAGAATTTTTATTTTTTCTAAGTATTGTGATGTAAATTTTCATATATGTATATCGACATAGAGTGCACCAAGGATGATGCATAATTGTAGGGGAGGGGGAATGTAACATCCCCACTATAATCCCTAGTTTAATTAATGCTTATGTAGATATAATATGTGGCTACAACCAAGCATTGTAGTATGCAAATTGTATTCCTATGTATTAATAATAAAAATGTGATGTCAGTTGCTAAGGGGACATGGACAAGAGAAGGAGGGGATGCATTAATCCATAAGAGAGGGGAGTTTCTAGGATACTAACCAAGAGGGTTCCAAGGGGGAATTACCCATGTATATTAATTCAACACATTTTCCTAAAATTTGTATTTCTATATGAACCTTCCCATTTTTTATTGAGTGTTCCCAAATCCAATCATTGAATGCATGTAAGAGGGTGGGTGTGAGTGGTCACATCCAAAAGTTATTGGGAACCTGATAGTTGAGTACAATCATCTTGGGGAAGAGTGTGAGTCAATCAAGGCAAGCCAAAGAGAGGAAATTAATATGGGTGGGGACAATAGTTTTACACATTGCGTTTTGGTGCATGAGGATAAAGTAGAGAGAAAGAAAGAGAGTTTGGAGCTGGTGTAGCCATAGAGGGAGAATTATAGAGAAAATTGGAGTGTATTTGGAGCTAGAAACTGAAGAGCCATCAGTCTTGGAGAGTGAACTTCTAGGTGAGTTTCACTGTAACAACAAGTGGTTGTTGTTGGTTTGCTAGTAGTTTTCCTAACAACAAGTTCCCTTGAGTTCCCAGATGAGATATTCCTAGTTACTTACACCAGAGAGACCCTGCTAAATGAATGGGATACCCAATGGAATAAGATCAGTGAAGGGGTACATTCCTTGGTTTGGACAGGTCAAGATGAAGAGAGATGGTGGAAAATTGGGATAATTGTAGGAAAATATCAGTGGGTTCATGTGAGTTTATGAGCTATGAGTGGACTGTGAGAGACCACCCTCTTTTGTGGATTACTAACCTCAACTCGGGGGTGACTGACTCTTGATATTTAGAAAAATCAGTCTATGTTTGGGTGGACCATCCATCCCAAGAAACTGGTTGCACAACTCTTGTTTAAAGATAAGTGTTTTGTCTTGTTGCTATGTTATTTGCAATTGTTATTGTTGTGCATGAACTCTGTGTAAATGAGAATGATTTATATGCTGTTGTAATGAGTTGTTTAGCTACATTTCATGTTTATTATTAGCATGTTTTAGATGATTCTATTTTATGGTTGTAGACAATATCTAAATCTGTTTTAATTCGTAGCTGAAAGCTACAAGAAATTAGTTAATTGTAAATAAATTAATTTAGTTTGCATAAATTTCATTTTTAGGAGTATTTTGCACCATAATGTACCGGTTGGGAAAGGGGATATTACAGGCCGAGTAAAATATCAATGATTTATAAGTAAGTGAAATCAACTTATTTCTCCCTTTCCAAGACCCCTTAACATCTCATTATCTCGAGCTATTTGAACAAGATGAAAATACACAAAACATTCCAAAAATAGATGACAAATTTACCAAATCATCATGGTATAAATATATTATTCATTTTCTTATTATATTAGAAGCTCCAAAGCACTTGGAAAAGTATCAGTCTCAGTCTTTAAAATTAAAAGCTATTAAATATTGTATTATAGATTAAAAAATCATGTTGGAAAGACCCAACTGGGATTTTTCTTAATTGTGTTTTAGAAGAAGAAACATACAATATAATAAAAAAACACCACGAAGGGGCTTGTGGTGTTCATTTTTCTTGGAGAACCACTTATTATAAAATATTAAGAAACAAATTCTGTTGGCCCACTCTATTCTCCCAAGAGAACAAAAAGGTTAGAGCTTGTATTAATTGTCAACTGTTTTCAGGTAAACAAAAGTTTGTTGCTCATCCCTTAAAACCAATTAAGGTTGAAGCACTGTTTCAACTATGGGGATTATATTTCATATGAGAAATACATCTGCCATCTAGTGGTCAAAATAGGTGGATATTAACCACTATGAATTATTTTACTAAATGGGTCAAAGAAATACCTGTAGGAAATGCTAATGATTCTACAATTATCAAAATTTTGGAAGAAAGTATTATAACTTGATTTAGATGTCATAGAAAAATAATCACTGAAAACACCAAGGAATTTTCATTTGTTTCTTTAATAAAATTTTGTCAAGATTATAATATCATCTTAGGTCATTCAACCTCTTATTACCCTCAAGGGAATGGATTGGTTGAATCGATGAATAAATATCTAATGAAAATCTTAAAAGAAACATTAACTAAGAAAAAGAGGAAATGTGATTCATTATTAAAATATACACTCTGTGCGGATATGACTGGTACCAAATGATCAATCAATACATCCCATTTCCAATAAGTATATGGTATACACATTATAGTACTAGTTCATTTAGCAGTACCCGTTATTAAAATTCTTCAAGAATTCCAAGAAGAACCAAATGACATGCACCATAGGATGAACTAGATAATCCAAGTTAAAAAAAAATGAACAAATTAATGACCAAATGCAGAAATATGAAGATAGTATGAAAAATATTTTTAACAAAAGAACTAAGGAGAAAATATTTTGAGTGGGTGAATTAGTACTCAAATGGGATAAAAGGAAGGAAAATCCAGGAAATCATGGGAAATTCGATAACTTATGGACTGGGTCCTTTAAAATAAAATCCCCGGAAGGTAAAAATTCTTTCGAATTACAAAATATAAAAGGAGAAAATATAAAACAACAATGTATATAGTGTACAAAGTGTACAATATCATTTTGTCAAACCCTTGATATCATTTCATAAGAAAGCAATAAGAATTTCTCTTATAAAAGAACATATTGCAAAGGGGAGAAGTTTCCCAAGAGAATTTAAATATTTTTGTTATTATAAATCATATTGGATTAGATGTTAACATCTGCGTTAAGTGAAATATTACATATTATATCCTCATTTTTAACAAAATTTGAAGAAATCATCTGTACCTGAAAAAACTGCAAAAGAATTTCTAAGGCCATACAAGGTTTCAATGAAAGGTATTCAAATTGAGAATTTATTCTTTGAATTTGGTTTAGACTTATTTCACCTACAAGTACTCATCCCAAAATAAAAAACTCACAGAGTTCTCTATTTTTCCTAAACAAAGTAAAAAGGAAAGATCACAAACTAATTTGGGAAATTCAAACATTTCCACCAGGGCTATGGATTCTCACTAGTAGTGGACCAAGGTTTGTGATGTCGGGATGACTCCGTCAGGGCTTTGCACTCTCACTGGAAGTGGAGCAACATAAAAAATAATTCTTCACTTTCAAAAGTTATTTAAACAAAAACAATAACCCAAAAATTTCAAAATTCCACTGGAGAAACACATGTCATAACCTTTTGGTCACGAACTCTTATCAAATAAGGTTACGATGATTCCTCAATTTTTTTGGGACAAAATTATTTCTATGTAAATAGATTACACAATAAATGAGGCTTTTCAAACCATCAATTACAATAAATTCATACATGAAAGATTTTTAAATGTTAAAAAAAAACTCAAAGACTTTAGATGTACTTTAAAATGCAACAATTTTCTACCATTCCTTTTTGAAATATATCAAGTATTTTCCTTGAAGATGTTTATATAATTACAAAGTAACAAAAAACATACATAGAGCGTCCACATAGTAAATATCCACTCTTACAAAAACATAGCTTTATTTATAATATAAGTCTTATGTCCAATGTACATAATTATCATCGCAAAATCTTAGATACAAAAAAATATGACCATCCCTTAGTCTTCATCAATAGGGTCATCTACACAAAAAGAAGGACTAGGAGAAAAAAAAGTACTGTATGGATCAACTGAACTATTATATTAATCCTCACAATGAGGACACCTCATAATATGGATATGATGCTATTTTATCTTAGCTATGTCCTCCATAATTTTATCAATTCTGAATTCAAGCATGCACTGAAAGTCCATTGTTGGTCCTAAAGTCGAGATCCCTTACTCTGGTGGTCACTTATATTTATTAGAAGCACCCATAGCTAAGTGAATGAAACACCAACAATTTTCCAAAAGGACCTGACCACAAACTTTGCATTCCTTAAGCCTAGGATTTGCTGCATTACATGTACCACGAGTAAAATATGATGGGAATGAAGGAGAAGCGGGTTGTATAGTCCTATTGAATTTAGAAGAAATATCTATAGGAGTTAGAATGTCATTTCCCAGATCTTGATTTCTTTTGTCATTTGATTCCTCCGTTCCTCTTTTCTTAGAATCAACCATTCTAGCAAACCATGTATGATGATTCAGACTTACAAACATTTTCTGAATAAAAAGCAAGAATAATGAAAAATGGTTAAAAGATAACTCATGATACACCTTACGTAGAATTGTATATATAGAGACTTTCCATATCGAAAGGAAATAATTGTGAATCATTCGAAAATCTTTGAAGGTACACTTTTATCTAGATAATTAATCATCAAGGTACTTCACATCACATCACATTATTAATTAATCCATAATTAATAAATCTCAAGAGAATAAAATAGTTGATGAATGAACAATGTGTAGTAAGTGTTGAAAATTATTCACACGATTGCTTGATTGATGGTAAAATTGACTCATAACCCAACATAAAGTCACTAAGTTTGCATTTTGTAATTCCCCATAGGGAGGCATTATCCCCATCCAAAGATGAATGTTGTAACTAAATATGGTGTTGGCATTGCATGCGGTTTGTAAGACCGCAGGTTCGAGTTATATATGACCAAAAAAACCCACCTGACACCAGCCCTTTCGACATCACCTTCTTGCGCAGATGAAGTCTCACCCGAGGTATCTATCAGGACTGCAAGAATCCGGTTTCTGTAGTAGTGAGGGAAGGGGAGGTGATCATTCTATTCATTCTTTACTAATTGGTTATGTGCGCGTAATTTTTTCCCTGTTCTTTACGAACTACTTGGTGATTTCATGTTCATACTATCATTATATTCCAGATCACTACATAAACTCATTGTTGTAACAATCATGATTATTGCGTAAAGATTAAACATAACACAACTCTAATCTAATATGCATCCAGAAAAAATTCATAAGAAATCACATAAAAGACATATGACATAAGCTTTAACATGGTTCACCCAAATCTAGTCTACATCCATAATGACTGGCTTCTTTATTAGGTGTTTAGTAATTTATTTCAGGCTTGCGCACTGCACTTACAAAGATACATCATATTTATCTTTCTCTTCTACTAGCCTAGCCGATCTGCAATGCAAGCCTTCCTCTCTCTGCATCATCCCTTACATTCAGACATTGAGTCTCTTCCTTCCCATCCTATCCTACCAACCTTCGTACTGACATGCATTCTCGACAGTTTGGAATAGACACCACAATATTGCCCAAGAATAACCACATGAAGGAACTCCTATTATCCCAGCCCATTACATATTTATACATACAATCTAGGGCTTAAAACCCTACTTGTTTCCCCCCACAAAACCCTCATTACAATGCATGACTGCTCTAGTTAACTAGATATTCAGATGCATTCACTTGCTTTTTCATCTGCATGTTTCTTTTTCCCTCTAACTTCTTTTCCTCCTACTTTTATGCATCCTTCCATATTTAGCATGTCAACCTACCATCCTTCCTTTTTTCCCRTTTTCTTCTCCKTGTTTATTCATCTTCCTGCATTATCCTCCTCTTTTCTTTTATTCTATGTTTTAMTCTACTTACTGCATGTTGTCCTTATGGATGCACCTCAGCTGTGCACTCCCTAGTCTTTCTTATTCTCCTCTATGCACCTCTTCTGCGCACTTCTTCTATACTTAGTATTTTTCCCAAAACTTGTATCCAAAAACTGCCTATCCAACAGGCCCCCAAAACTCACATGTGGCTCGTCCTGAGCCACTCAGGCATGTTTCCTACTCCTCCATGTCATAATGAAATTTTTGGAGGCTGCCTTAGCTACCTCCACTTCCTTTAGTATCACTGCCTCTATTTGTGCGATCTCTTCACCCCCCATGTAGTCAAGCTTGTTAGTTTCTCTTCCTCTTGAAGTCATGCTTGCTTTACCTTTCCCTGTGCAGTGGCCAATTCACTGATGACCCTCACTACTTCTTCTTGTAGTGGTCCTAACTGCTGCCACATGATCTTCTATTATTGATCCCACATTTTCTCCACTTCTGGGTATGGATGTCTTTGTACTAAAAGTTTTGTCATACATTCTGTTGGTGGAAGTGTAGTGACCCTTTTTGAAGCTTGTTGTTCTTGTTATTGTTCTTCTCTTAGCTTGGCCTCTACAACCTTCATCTCTGGATCGTCCACAAGATCTATCCATATATGTGCACTCTCCTCATAGATTTTGGTGCAATATTCTTCTATTTTCTTAATATTGACAACTGTTGTCGTCGCCATTCTCTCCCTTCCTTCTCTGACTTATTACGGCATGCCTAACACAATCTACAATTATATATCTTCTATCTGTGATCGAAATCCCTTTGTTGCGCCTCTTTTGTCACCTGAATGAGCAAAACAGAGGTGCTTACAAGCTTAGTTGGGTTAGCTAAGCAAGACAACAGTGAAGGAAAGGGTTATAAAAATAAACATAAAAGACTAAGATAAGAATTAAACTAGGAAAGGAAAGAAAAAATAAACTATTGAGCATAAGGACATAAGAACAAGAAACACACAAGACTCATGTCACCAATGGAAAGGATTGTATTAGTGAAAATAAAACACTGATAAGAAAGGGGACTTTGGGTCCCTTCTTCCTCCAAGGGAGGGCTCTTGAACCCCCAAGATTAATCTCTTCTTACAACTTGAAAAACTTGAAAGAAATGGTGAAAGAATCCCAAGCTAACCCACTCAAAAGGTGATGTGGATTGCCCAAATGGAATGGTGCTAGTATGCTCTTGATGAGAAAAGAGGATTCCCCAAGAGAATAGCAACATTATAACCTTACAAATGAATTCCTTGAAAATGTAGTGCACCCATGGATTTGTTTTATAGCACCACTTTGAGGTATTGTGCAACCATCTTTTAGTGTGAAAAGGGGTTGTTTAGGGCACCTTTAGGTCTTTGACCAGCCACCCAGCCAAATCCAACCAAGATTTGGATGTCAAATTGACTTGGAAGCTGAACCAAAAGTGGACGGGAGGCCGACCAACCTCATAAATGCGTCCTTCTCAGGTGTGTGCGGATTTTAGCATCCACAGTCGCGCATCGTGCAAATGTGCACTTTTCCTGCGTTTCTAGATGGTGCATGTGAGCACACGCCCTATGTAGTCATATCACATCTTGATTTTATAACTGGTTGTATAGTTTTGGACCTTTTGGAAATGATGTTTTGGTAATTTTGGTACATGGGTGGACTCATAGCTGTTTGAAGATGCTGGATTCCTGTAACCATTTGCGGATGAAATTTCAGTGATAACAGATGCCCCCTGATGGATGAGGTTAAAAGCATATGGATAGCTGAAATTCATCTATGTTTCTTCTAGTACCGTTGTAAGAAAGACCGATAGTGAGAGTATCAAGAGTGACCCGTTGGAAGGAGGAGGGAACCTGTAGGACCCAACCTTTCGCCAGGTGTGTAAAATAAATTGTGTACAAACGAGGCGGGCATGCCCTATGCTCGTGTCATGTAACTAAAAAAAAAAAGGGTGTTGTACAGTAACTGAAACTGTGTGTTGATGTAGACAACTGCAACACCCTCAGGGGCAGTTTTGATAAAGGAAGAGGATAATTCTGATGAGGAACATACTCTGAATAGTAGGCAATGACACCTGTAATAAGTATCATGGCTTCTGTGGGCATTGAGACCCAAACAAAGTTCAGAGGTCTTCAGAAAATATAAGAAACAATTGCAATAGTCACAAAGTAAAACCCACCGTAACATGAGAAAATGTTGAAGTCGAATGTTATGAAGGTCAATGACAGCATGGAGTACTTATGGGTCTCCCTGTGCCATCCAAGACTTCTCATTGTAAAAGCATTGAGAGTCAAGATACTATCGCCCTTATGGAAACTATGTGGATGTCGACAAAAAGGGAGACGTGAATCCAAGAAGCAAAGGGCTTCATGAAATCCACTAGGTGAGGTCGGGAACTGAGGAGGTAGATGGACGAAGTCAAGCCACATGGAGACTCAAGACTTCCCTTGGTTGGGGATATATGCGAAGTTTAAGTGGCTGCAACCATTTAATGAGGTCGAGTGTCAGGGGGGGACAATGAGACGTGGGATAAGTTGTGCCAGAGGTGGGACAAAGTGAACAAACTCTGAGAGAAGAGGTAGGTAGCCCGTGGGATACTCGGGGTTTATGGATGATGTCAACAGGAGTAGGTGATAAGGAATGCCCCAACCAAGGTCAACATGGGTTTCATTTTCCAAGAAGGTCACCAAAGGTGACGACAAAAAGCAATGTAAAATGCTAGAAACAACGGCTTAATTACAAAAAGAATTAAAAAATTAGTGGGGATAATAATGCAGATACAGAAATGGGTGCTCCAGTGTAAGATGGCTTGGCCTGAGTATGGCGCAAGTTGGTGTAAAAAACAAGTGGAGGGTTGGGGCCCCATAGGCGGGTTTCTGTAGTAGGGCAATGTATAGAATGGGAAAACTCATGTGGGGGAGAGTGCTACCAGGTGACAATACCCAAAATGTAGTGGAGGTGATAGTACTGCAGAGCCAGTTATAGGGACCCTAAAGGCAAATTTCAGAGGGTGTGACTGGAGATGCAATTGAGATTTAGAGGGAATGATTACATGCCAGTGTTGATTATATACCTGAAGGCGTTGTGCTGGTGTGTGATGACCAAGTACCTACACACATGACAACCAAATACCCGACGTGAACAATATTTGAAGATAATTGATCATATAATCATTTATTTGATAATTTTGAACATGAGCATGCATACCTGGATGGGGTATGGAAAAATAGCTCTCCGGGGACTAAAGATGAAAAATGGACCGATGAATGATGTAGAGGAAGGGGTGATGATCCCGTGGCTGAAGACGGATTGAAAAGCGAACACCCGAAGCTCCCGGAATGGGGTCTGGAAGTTTGGCAAAAAGGACTATATATAGCTGTAGGGCCCATATTGCCACCTCATTTGTACCTGCTATTAGAGTGATTGGACAAGAGATATTCAGAGTAGA
>SNQJ01S0141264.1:21241-41901 GCA_010110895.2 Picea sitchensis
CCACCTTCCACATGTCCATTGGTATGACACCCTTCTGAGCATTGTACAGATATGATGCTCCCACTTTGGTAGACTTGGTCTTCGGGGAGAGCAGAGCTCCCAAGGCCAAGGATTGGATCATAGAGAGTCGGGATATTCTCATGTTGTTGAAAGAGAACCCATAGACGACACAAAACCGACAGAAGATAAGTGCGGACAGGCACAGGATAGAGCGCAACATTGAGGTTGGAGAATTTTTTTTCTTGAGACTCCAACCCTATAGACAGTCATCTCTGAAGAAGAGCGGGGTCGAGAAGCTCAAGCCCAGATTTTATGGTCCTTATAGGATCATGCACCGAGTAGGAAAGGTTTCTTATGAGCTAGAGCTTCCAGAGGGGGGTAATATTCATAACGTATTCCACATGTCTTGCCTAAAACATGTAGTGGGAAAATTCATTAGCACATCAGAGGAGATTCCACCGTTGGATGAGGAGGGATAGTTGGAATTAATTCCGGAGGAGGTTTTGGAGTTCCAGGAGTGGAAACTGAGGAGCAGGGTCATCAAAGAGTGTTTGATCAGATGGAGAGGGCTTCTAGTAGAGGACGCTACTTGGGAGAGCGAGCAGGTGTTGCAGCACCCTGGACTGGTATTGCTTGAGGACAAGCAATTTTAGGAAGGGAAGATTGTAATATCCCTTTCCAAATAGGAGCTCCAGAGAGGAGGATTAATGGTCTAAACCACCCCGTTAGACTATAGCCAGGGCCAAAGAAGGGTAAATAGGGTTACTAGAGGTCACTCCAGTCAAATGTGTTATATTCAGAAAGTGACATTGAGCTAAAAAGGGTTAAAAGCGCTTTTAAGTCATTATAAGCTAAAAATAGAAGTCAATAGTGAATTAGTGTTTCAATAGTGATTTAGGGTTTTGGAAGTCAATAGTGAATTAGGGTTTCAACATGATTTGGGTTTTGGAAAGCTATAAAGGAAGGGTCAACGACCTAATTCATCATTATGCAGATTATGACTTGTCATTGAGGAGAAGAGACACATCTTAGGAGAGATAATTCAGTGTATTCCAGGAGGAAGACACCAATTGGCTAATTTTGGTGTTGAAAGACACACCCTAGTCAGTGGGAAGATCATCTAGGTCTTCCATCATTCTTCATTGATTCCGTAGTGCTCCCATATTCTGGGTATTATCTTTTAGTTGCTTATTTGTATTCTTTCTAAGATCCTTTTGTCTTTTGATCTGGACGAGTGTTGTTATTTTATTCAGTTGTAGTTGCTTATTTGTATTCCGGCTAAGATCCTTTGTTTTTTGATCTAGTCGAGTATTGTTAGTTTATTCAGCCGCATTCATCCATTTTGTAATCCACAGAGATATCATAATACAAACTTTGCAGTCCTTTATCATGTTTATTATTTGTATGATCATTTATATGTTGTAAACCTTTGATCCTACACACACATTAGCACCATTTCCTAGAATAGCCAAGTCAAGAACATTACAATGTATTCCCTCTCTCTTCCTTACATCCAATATGGATAACATGAACTTGCAATGTTACCCCTACATATGTCAATAGATTTTTATTCTAGTTGATAATAAATCAATACACACATAGAGTTTCTCTTCATGGTATCTTCCCCAATCCTTTAAGGATCTTTGACTCTTAAAACAACTTCATTATTATCTCAAATTAACTAAAAAATAATTGAATAAGAAAAACAACAAATAATATTACATGAACATAATAATACAACACACTTGAGGCAGAATTAAGGCAATGGAGCAAAGGATCTGAGGAGGATATAAGGAAATGGAGAATTCAATGGAGATTAACTGATAAAATGGAATAAATTTGAGGTAGAATTGAGGCGAATCTAATTTGGAACCTAATCTTTGGTTAACGTTATCATCTGAGGTCGATCCAAGGTGGAATTGAAGCAATGGAGTGGAGGATTTGAGCAGATATGAGGAGGACGTGAGGGAATGGATAAGAGGATCTAAGTCAATGGATGGACCTAAGGAATTTGTTGTGAAGTTTACTTTAGGGTGTCGAAATAATTTTGATTCATGAAAAAATGTTGCATTGCAAACAAGCATGCAACACACCCTCCAAAAAGGTACCCATAGATGAGAAAATATGAGCCCTTGATATGTCAAGAACCCCATGCCCAAAATTCATGCCCCCATCCACCTCATATCCATTACATGACTTAGAGAGGGTCTTCTTGGGAAAAACTCCTTGACTTGGGGATTCATCTACCCAATAGGGCACCATGAAAACCCTCCCATACTTAAATTTGACAAATTTTATAAGGTCTTTGAGCATTTTTTTAGTTTGAAAATGGAGGATTTAATACGCATGTTTAGGTGGTTATTTTATTAAATGTGGCTTAGTTGGCATGATACATGTGACTTGTGGAACCTTAGAGGGAGTACTTGTTTGCCTATGAAGGAAATTGCTTGGTGAAAGTTATACATGGAGGAATTGTGCCATTTTGACCTTCATAAGGGGTTGAAAACCTCAAGGATGGATGTCATACCCCACAAAAAGAGTAGAGCACCTCAGAGCCTTTTTGTGCAAGGGATGGAAGATGTTACCTTTGGATGCACTTTGAAAACATTCGAGGATGACATCGTAACCCTTTGCACCTGGATATTGGACTTGGGAAGTCTAGGAAGTTACTTTCTAATCCCTTGACGTCATTTGGAGGCTAGGGTTTTGGTGGGATTGATGGTTCTGGAGGTGATGTGATGTGGTTTGAAGGAAGGCGATGCATGGCATGACACTCTAGCACATGAAATCTTGGAACATGGCCTTTGGAGGCCTAATGATATGCATTTAGGCTCAACGTCTCACTTTTAGGCCTCATGTCACCCTTCTTGGGAATGACATCACCCTTTTTATGGTTTTACTTTAGGTAAATTTTATATTTGTAGGTTGTAATGGAAAATAAAGGGGGTCATTCCTCTTTTAATTTGTTGTTGACAATTTTCTGTGGAAAAATTGGTTTAGATGGCTTCATATAATAGAGTCCATCTCTTTTTCATTTTCAAACTCATCACTTGAGAATTACATAATCTTGGACTAAAATTTCGGTCCCTCTTGGGAAATTCACTATCTCTTGATTTCTTGTCATTATGGATGCTACACTTGTCTATTGGTGGAAAAAACAATTGTGATTGTTATTGGTAGTTTTTCTTTGGCATTTGTGGATGATATCTTGGTATTAAGGGTATGTTGAATAATATCTCTTGGATTGGTGAGTAATTTTCTGCAATTTGTTGTCATTTTACTTGTTTAAATTCAATAAACATATCTAAAACCCTAGGAGGAGTAAAAAGGTTTACACCCTCCACCAAGGCTTGATTTTCTTTGTCATTGAAAGTATTTAAGGCTTGCCTCAAGGAGTAAGAAATTTTAGACCCTTTTTGCACGGCTTGGATAGGGTTTGTCTTCTCTAGGAAGTAAGAGAGTTTACACCCCTAGAGAAATCATTAAAACCCTAGTTCATCTTGGATTTTATTCCAGATGATTTAGGAGGATTGTTGTTGGGTTTTATAAGGGTTTAACTCTCAACAAATATCTCTTCTTCCTCTTCGTTTAACTTATCTTCCAAGGAAGATACCTCATGACCCAATAGATAAGGAACTAATATTTGCATTGGATATTGAATATTGTTGCATTTGTAAACATGAATTTTGAGATATTGAAGTATTCAAGTTTGGATTTAAATTTCATATGCTTTAAGATATCTTGTTCCTTAAGGGTGTCTTGCTTTTCTAATTCATTGATTTGTTGTAACAAACATTAAGCTACATCCAATAGGGTTGCAACAAACTCACTTTCTCTTACTCTTTATTCACTTTTCTAGTGCTGAAATTGACTTGCAAGTTGTGATAATTGATCTATTGTTTAAGAGATATTGTTTGGGTGGATTACTTGTTGATTTTAGTGGTTATAACTTCTTGTTGTAGAAAAAATTCCGTACATCCATAAGGCTGTTACAAAAATATATTGATAACACTCTCTTACACCCCCCTTATTTCCATCAAAGTTTGGTTTTAAACATTGGAATATTGTCTACTTATTGCAAGCATTGTTATCCAAATATTTTATGTTGACTTTGATGCTTTTATTTACAAATTTATAAATTTAATATTGATGATATATCATTGTTCACTGCTTCAATTTTGGGACAACGAGGTTTCTTTTTTATTTCACATTGGTTTTGAGGCTCATATCATCATATATTGTCTTGTTTTGGTTTTTCTAACATTGTTTTGCAGGTATACAACCTTGGAAACCATTTACCAAATCCAAATACTCTTTCATCAAGCCCTAAGTCTCACCTTTACCTTGACCTTGACCTATAGGGGTGTTCCTCTAGCTCCTTGCTTCTCCCCTTGCAATCCCCTTAGGGTCACCCAGGAAGCCTCCCTTGTGTTGGACTTGTCCTTCACTAAAAAGAGAGGGATATTTATTGAGGTGACAATGATAGGTGTCCCCAGTTGTGTCTCACACTTATTTTTTGGGTTGGGCTTTTCCCAAGCTACAAAATGTGTGATAATAATGGACATATTATAAGAAGTCTTCCACACACATTTTTCTCCTTATGTCGGGGATGTATCAATCAATACCTTCCCCTAGAGTTGTTGGACTCTACTTTCCTAGTAATCCACAAACCTAATTCTGCCACCATCACCTTATGTGGAACACAACAAATATTGAACAAAACCACCTCCGTGTAGATGCATACCCCATGCTACACCTCATACAAGTTCAACCCTGATCCTATTGATGAGCACAACCAATCCATCTTAGACCTCATTCACTCTTCACATAGTTGACCTTGATTGTCACTATGGCACCACCTCGCATAATAATTTATCCTTTGGACCCTCTAGGCTCCTTCATCCTTTGTGTATTCCATTTTTTCTATGGAATCAACCATGTGGGGCCTACCTTATTCAAACAATGTGTGAACACTCTTATTGTGCTCGATGAAAGTATTTCCCCTCAAAGTCTCATAATTACATGATAGGAAAAATTTGAGCCTACCACTTGACACCAGCTACAACAAGTTGAAGAGAATGTATCCTAGTTGTAAGTGCTATTCGAATCCATCAAGAAACATTGTGCATCTTCACACCTTTTAGCAAAAACTTACAATTGATACAAAATAGATCCAATCCAAAGTAACAATCCTCCACCCTCTCAATGTAACACTATAGGACTACATGAAAGAGGCTTCATAACTAGCCTCTTTGTCCTCACTAGCTCAAGCACATTTGATAAAGTATAATGTAGAGTTGATTTGAAATAAATAAATCATTTTCAATGGCCTCCACATTTCCATTATCATATGACACATGTGTTACATTAATTTTTTTCAATAAAAAGATGACACCATTTATTGACACATTCTCTCCATGTTTGTATATAATTTTTTTTCCAACCATTGATGAGTTGACCTGAAATAACTATGAATTGCATAAGTCACACACCCATGTTGTACAATATTTGAGACCCCTTGAGGAACTAACCACTAGGATTAGATCTTAGACACATCTAATAGATCAACATCTTGTCACTAAAAGAGTTGATGTTATACTCTTATATGAATGTATCTCCTCCCAATGTTTTGAATCAATCTTAATTCATAGGTGCACTAGACTCTTAAGATAAATTTTATCTCCTCCCAATTTTTTTGTATCAATGCTAATTCATAGGTGCATAATTGTCATTCTTAGGGAAACAACTTCATGGCATGGAAAGTTGTTAAATGTGAACATGCTTGTGAGAGAATTTACCTACCTTTTGTGCTCACCTCATTCACACAATGACATAATACGTTTTAGTAGGACTACCTTTATTGAAGCATTATTGAATGTAACATGTAGCACTTTGTTCACAATCGATCTAATGGTCTCAAAATTTTCCATTTGATACAAGTTTCAAATTGAGTTATATTTTTTTTTCTTAGTATAATAAGGCATCTTTACCATGAGGCATAACAATTTTGGGTAGAATTTCATGCATCACCACCACAACCTCTTGTTCCTCTTCTAGTTGTATCACCACCACCAAAGTTATCCAAGTTATAATCGATTCCCCCCTCTCAATCACTACCCAATTTTGTAGTTGCATACTCATTATCAACTGTCAAGTTTTGTCTAATGACTACTCCATTACTTTACAACAAAAAATCCATGTTTAGTTAAGTTTCATTTGTGAACATGTACATTTATAATCGAGATCAATTTCCCATCGAGTTCTCTCTAGTTTGTGATATATGAAGTTTTGAATATATATAACTACTAAAAGCCTTTGCACTCACTTCCCCAATTTGTGACCTTTCTCCTCCACTCAATACTCCTCACACTTTGTAAGAACCAAATAGTGTTGAGGGAAGCTTCCAAGGGAGAGTAACATTCAAGGGCCAAATAATATTGACCACTAGTTTGTGCACATGTTCTTAGTGACAGACCCTTGGTGCTCTTCTTTAGTGCATCCCACTTTCCAACACTAGGATCTAACAATCACTAAGTCTTCTCGTCTTCAATGCATCCCACTTTCCAACACCCGGATCCAACAATCACTAAGTCCAACTAAACTGCACACTTGGATTAGTTCTTGAATTTGATAGTGTTTCCCTTTAGTTACGAAGGAAAATCAATCAATTTCACTGCATCTAGATGAATAATTAATGAATCATCCTCAAAAGGTGAGAGCTTCTCAATGTACAAGAATATTTTGAATCAACTTGGTTATTGTGGATGTTACTTTCTATACATACCCATTGTTCTTGACATTATGTAACTATGTGGGAAAATGATTTACATATTCTTGGGTAATCATGATCATTACGTCTAGAGGTGTATATTTATTAAAATCTTCGAGATTAATCAGTCTTTTAATTAAAAATCTGCAATGTGCATGTGATATTTAGTGATAAAAGAATATTCTTCGTCGTGTCCACAAATTAAAGGTTAGGATTTAACACTATAACCCTCGTGCATGTCATTTTGCATATGTTAATCGTTAGAACACTTGATTAACACGAATTAACTTGAGTGACGTTTTGGCGGGTGACGTTTTGGTGAGTGGATTTTTGGCCTCTAGACTTCATCAGCCATGCGTTATGTGGTTGAGCTAGTATTACAAACATTTAAGGTACTTCTAATGGTTGATTGTATAAATATATAATGAACCCTGCAAATAAGTAGGGATGAAAGACAAAATAATAGATTTGTTCATTATTTCCAATATGTATAATGTTGTCAAATGTTGTCATGTGATTGTTATAACTAAAATGTTTGTTTTATTGTAGATATAAGAGTGTTGTTTTTTTTTTAACCTCAAGAGTAGTTAATGAGCAACATTATGAAGAGTAGTTAATGAGCAACATTATAATAATAATAATAATCTATTTTTAAGGTCACGACCAAGCCAACACAACAATTTGGTGTATGAGACCCCCTTGTTTGTGGGACAATGGGACCCCCCTCCGCCCAACGATTTGACTGGTAAAGTCTACGAAGGTATACATACCCTACCCCTCTCTGGATTTGAACCTGAATGTAATTTTTTGCATTTTTTTGTTTTAGTTATTCTTAATTATACCAATAATGTCATTGGGAGTAGTTAATGAGCAACATTATATTCATAGTTTAATATAATTTCTTGCATTTTCTTGTTTTAGTTATTTTTAATGGCTTTGGGTAGTTGTTCTACTGGCTTTTTTCGAAGGAATACGACAATATAAATTACTATTTTTTGTTGTTTAAAATCCATCTATGAATGCAGAAATAATCACTCAAATCTAGGAATCCAACAATTTCTTAGGATTTAGAACAAATATCCTTAAAAAAAATCATCATTTCTTAGAACTTTAGCCTAGGTCATTTTTAATTTTACCAATAATATCAATGAGAATAATTAATGAGCAACATTATATTCATAATTTAATATAATTTCTTGCATTTTCTTATTTTAGTTATTCTTAATTATTCCAATAATGTCAATGTGTTTTCTTTGAGTTACCCATTTAAAGATTTGTAATTGTCTCCATATAACACTAAAACAACACCATTCTCCCAATACTTTGTGATGCTTTACAACTACCCTTGCCTCACTTTGCCACCGACTCCCCTCACGGGAGCAAGAAATCGGTTACACACTACAAAATGCTTACCTGCATGGGTGTCGTCTCGTCTGATGCACGTTCTAGGCTTGTCCTCCCTTGCTTGCATGAGGTTCACAGGAATGAAATGGAGAAATATCCCATGCCAGCATAAAACCTTCCCAATCTCCTTCAAGGGTGATGGTTGGTGAAACGATTTTAACGTGACTGTCAACTTAAAATTGGATGATGCATGCACTTACCAGGAACCTGCGTCTAGATTTGCGCAGACATGGATAATAATGGATTGTCGTAGGTTTCAATCCTTCATTATGAAGAAATCTCTTAATTTCCAAAAGGAAACACAACTCATGGATCAAAAATACTTTACCTTCCCTTTCCTGTCCGATCATGCAGCTGGCAGACACGGACATTAATGGATTGCTGTAGGTTTCAATCCCTCATGATCAAGAAATTTCTTAATTTTTTTCAAAATAAACAAAATAATCTTTTACTTTTCAAAAACCCAACTCAGGAATCAAATAAACACATATTTTTACAGAGCCAATTATATAACTAATAGGCAAGCATAAACTTTTACTCTTACTAAATACTTCTGAATCTTAAATAATTAACCTGTTTTCTTGCAAAACCTAGCTTAATTTCAAAAGAAAACACAACTCAGGATCAAAACCTAGCTTAATACCTGTTTGCAAAAATACCTGTTTTCTTGCAAAACCTAGCTTAATTTCAAAAGAAAACACAACTCAGGATCAAAAATATCTTTCCTTCCCTTTCAGGTCCGATCATGCAGCTGGCAGACATGGACAATAATGGATTGTTGTTATATAACTAATCTGTAAAGGATAAACTTTTACTGTTATCAGATACCTCTGAGTCTTAACCTACTTCTTTGCAGAAACTATTTTAAATAATAAGCAAAACCCTTCAAACACTCAACTATAATTGTAAAATATCATTAAAAATCCAAACAAATTTATTAAAAAATCCCCCAAAAAATATAAGAACGATTGGCCACACGACTACTAGCGATCTCATTAAATGAGAGGCTGAAATTCATGCACTTATCACTCCATAAAAGCAGTGGTAGTCAACGGTTGCACAGGATCAGCATGAAAGAAAACGCATGTAAGGCCGAGAAGATAGCGATATTAGCTTCTCTGACACGCTAGGTTTACATAATTGCACCCACATGGCTTCCCCGCTGAGACAGGGGCTGCTGGTCAATCTACAGGTGTCACCAGCCGTGTACAGATGAAACTCTTCGTAAAAGCTCCTCATCGGGAATGTCTGTATTTGACTGGGATTGGCAACGACATGGCACAACCCAACGCGGTATAGAGTCATGGAGAACACGGAGCGACAATATTTTTGGGATATAAGAATATAATATGCCAGAGAGTCCGACTCTTTATCACAAATGATTGTGACTCTGAAGAACACGGTGACGGAAGTATAAATTTGCATATAGTCCAGTGCCGGTTGAGGTGTTGCCCGGGAGAGTTTCCTGGTCGTAGGTTTTGTGGTCGGTGTTCTGGGTCGGTGTTCTTCTTTCATTATTTTTATGTTGATTAACTTTTAAAAATTAGAATTTGATTTTTTAATAGTGTAATTCATTATTATTGACTAATTTTGTCAGATTGCATATTTTTTAACGAATTTGAATATTTAATTTATGGAGATGTATCTATCCTATCCAATTTTAGACTCCACCTGTAACCTACCCAAAAAAAAACATATGTTATTAGTCAATATCCATTTCAGATAATTCTTCACCGTCTATCCTACTTTAAACTCTATAATTTCTTATAATGAGTTGTGGAAAATAAGCCATTGACAATGAATTGTGAGGAAATAAATCCCCTAACGTCATGTTATCTTGAAAAAAATTACAAGCGTAGTGTGAGCGCGTGACTCTGGCCTGCGTTTAGATTTTCTATTATTTCTTCTCCCACTAGATTTTCTATTATTTCTTCTCCCACTGACCCACTTCAATCCCCGCGGGCTTAGGGGCTAGCCATTCTGTCTTCTCACCCCTATTCTGTCTTCCATTCTTATAAAAAACCCAATGGGATCAAACTGCAAGCCCAAGGCTCAGATTTGATTTTCTGTGCATGTATGATGTATTTAGTTGATCTGGTTTGATCAATCATATCCCTATCCTGGAGTCTACAGTCCCTGTGAACAGCAATAGTTCTTTTATCAATCCCAGATATATTACACGAAAGCTTAGAAATGATGGGGAAATATAGTTTTTTTGTTTTGACATTAATCCTGCTTCACGTCCTTCATGGAGATAGCTTGAAGATGGAGATGAAGATGATCCACCGCCATTCCATACATAGTCCTATTTACAGCCACTTCTCAAGCAGGCACCAGGCCATACAATCTCTCGTAAGCCTCGACTCCCTCAGATTAAGTTCCCATCATGTGCAGTCCATGGCTCCTGCTTCGCCTCCAGAGGGCTCGAACATCGGACCTGTTACTGAATTTGAAATGCCAATAGCCTCTGCTGCAACTCTGGGAACGGCTCTTTATTTCGTAGAGCTCTATGTCGGGACTCCTCCTCAGAAAATCCTGCCTGTAGCGGACACCGGCAGCAATCTCGTGTGGGTGAACTGCAATCCCTGCCAGAATTGCAGCTTTTTCAATCCCAACATATCCTCGTCCTTATCATACGTCCCTTGCTTCTCCAGAGAATGCCACGGTCTCTCTCCCACATTATCATGCATTTTTAGGCCCAAAATGGCCTGCAAATACAGCTATGGATACATGGACAACTCTTCCACCATAGGTGCTTATATGCATGAAACGGTTACATTGAATTCCACATCTGGGAAGCCATTGAAGGCAGAGAATGTGTTGATGGGATGCGGCTTGGATAACCAAGGCCAGACAGAGATTGGCTCAGCAGGCGTGCTGGGCTTAGGTCAAGGACCCAATTCATTTGCAATACAGACAGCCAGTTTTTATGGAGGCAAATTCTCTTACTGCTTAGGAGACTATCTAGAGCCCGCCACAGTGAAAAGCTCTCTGGTATTCGGAGACATGATCCAAGAATCAGGTTCGTCCTTATTGAGAAAGCCAATTCAATATACTCCGATTCTGCAGGGAGGATCGACATTCTATTACGTGGGTATAGAAGAAATCGCCATAAATGGAGAGAAACTTCCTATATCCATCAGTACCTGGGAGATGGATGAATTTGGCAACGGAGGGACAATAATAGACTCTGGGACTTCACTCACCTATTTAGCAGAGGACGCCTATGAAACAATACTGGAGGCCCTGAATGTGACAATTACATATCCGAGGGCTACAACATTGTCACCACAGCAATTTGATCTCTGCTTCAACACTTCCGGTGTGAGTGAATTGAAATTGCCTGAATTTTCAATTGTTTTGGAAGGAGGAAAAACGTTTAGTCCGCCACCGGAGAATTATATCCTGCAGGTTGAGGACGACGTGAGATGTCTGGGACTCAGACCCATTACAGCACCTTCGCCAAGTATTATTGGGAATCTTTTACAGCAAAACTTCTTCGTTCAGTACAATGTGCAGCAGTCTCTTTTTGGGTTTGCTCCGGCCGACTGTTCAGTCCATAAATGAAGGCGAAATTGAATTATTTTCGATTGTCCAGTCTTCAGTTCACAATGAAATTGAATTATTTTTTCGTGTAATAATGATGTTTGGTCTTCAATAAAATACATCTCGGCGGTATTGGTGGCGGTTTCAATCTGGTAATCTCTGGTAACAGTAAACAAACGAGACGCTCTCTGTCCATCGATGACGCGTCACACCTCCATCGTATGAAATGGGAAGCAACAAGCATTTCTAAACTGATACGTTTTCACATTCATTGTTTTTTCGTGAATGATTTTAGAACTGTCCGTTTCCATGGCGGTGTTTCAAAATCTTTCGTGTATAAATTTTGACATTGATAATCGCTCTTAAGAAAATTGAACATCGGATATGAAAGTGTAATGGTACAAATAAAAACGCCGTTTATTATTATTATTTTAATGAGTTATTTGTGTTTTCTAATGAGTTATTTATGTGAGTGATTTATGTAATAATTGTGATTATTTTTGTCAATGGGATATAGTTTTTTTTTTTTTAATAAAAAAGAGGTAATTCTTATTAATGAGTTGTTAATGTACAAAATTGATACATGTTATTGGCCTCCCACCTATTTCGTCAAACTAGTGGAAACCGAAACATGTGGTTGCCTATTATGCATTCGACCAAAAAAGGGCACCCACCACTTGCCCTGCCAAATTGTTTTGGAAACCGGAGCAGGTGGCGAATGGTAGTGTTGACGAAACTGTCTGTGTAAACTAAGCATACTAATAAACTCTGAAAATTAAAACTAGGCAATAAATGAGCAGAGTACCAGAGCAGGTTCACAAGAAAAAAAGCTCCATCACTGTGCTAGTGATGCTCAGAGAATTGTGCAGATTTATACATTAGAGGGATTGTGAGAACCATGGAACTTGCCATCTGGAGCGTCATTGTGAAGGATGCCATCGTTGGATTGGAGTACGTAGGGTTGCGTGCAGGTCAGGCACCTCTACTTGGCCAGTGTGTTCCAAAAGGCATCGAACAACATGTTGATGCGACCACTGATGAGGGTGTCTCGATGTAGTTGGTTTGCTATATAACCTCTGATGTCAAAAATAAGCTCCAGTTGCTCCATGCTGAAGAGCCTGGGTGGAGTCTGGTCGTAATCCTCAACTATGTTCGACGATGGAGGCACAATAGTGGGGAACTCCTCCTGAATAATGCAAGTGGCGCCATCCATGGCCATCGTTGTTCTTGTAATAACCCCACTAGTGCTGGGGTGAATGTGGGTATCCAGGACCATGTGGAGGAATTCCTCTGGGAATTCCTCCTGAACAATGCAAGTGGCGCCATCCATGTATGCCTCTGTTCCTATAACAAAAACATTGGTGTTGGGGCGCAAGTTGTCATCTGGGACCATGTAGAGGAGGGATTCTAGTTGAACCTGAATTGGTTCCTCTGGGAATTCCTCCTCCACGAAGGCCATTGGAGGAGTATGTGGCCGTGCAATTCGTTGAGTCCTAGCAATTGACAGATCTCTCTCCAAATTATGCAGGCATCTCTGCTTGGTTGCATGACTATACCAGGCAGGACCTCGCATGGGCTTTCCTCTCTCTCTCGGCATGGTGGAGCCTCGGGGGAAAAGAACCAACTGGACCAAAACCAAGAGAACCGACTGTGCCAAAACCAAATTCTCGGGCATAGTAAGGTGACAGAGCGTTGAGGCGAAGTGTTGAATGCCATGGCCAAGTTGGATAGTTAACGGTGGGACGAACATGACGACTGTGCTACCACTCGTACTCAACATCACCTACCTGCCATTAATCATCAAGGCCTCCATTAATCTGGCTCAGGGGAGTTGTCATCCCTTCTTCTGCAAGCTTTTATGGTTGCCCTCCATCCAAGAATGGGGTGTGGGATGGCGGCCAACCATATTTATGGTGGATTTCATGGGAGGGTTGCATGGCCTCCCTTGGGCTACGTGACACTCCATCTGGGGCGTCAATGGGATATAGTTAGTGTAAATGTGGGATGGAGTATTATTTTTCTCACTCGGGTTTTATTCTTGTAAATGATATGTAGTGTTCATAAGGCTCATTAACCTTCCTAAAATGGCTCTAAAATAAGTTTTTTATACTATATTATGTTGTTGATGTAATGTTTAATAGAACTATAAGTCATTCAAATTTTCCCTAAAGATGTATTGGTCTATTTTCCCTATAATATAATTATAAAGATGTATTGGTCTATTTTCAGTGCATTAATTTGTATGTTATTGTAGATTGTTAGATTGTCCAAAGTTAAGAACTTTGCCATGAATATATAGAGGAGTTTTTATATTTAGGGATGGAATATAACAAAATTGATGCATGTTTTAATGATCAATATTATATTATGGAGATGATAATGTGAAAATGAGGAATATTTTGTATGTAAAATTAGTACTAGATGTCGAGTTGATAAGGTGACAAAAAAATGTCTCATAAGGTTCTTCGTCATATCTCTATCATTCCACATTTTCGAAACTTATTTGAGTGCATGAACCTCAGACAATTTATGGATTATGTTGTACGAAATAGAAGTCAAGAAGATGTTATGTGAATTATGGATGATATTTTTATATGGAGGGACAATGAGGGAATATGGCCCATATTTTATTATAGATGAACCTAGAGTTGTTCTCTCTATGTGTCCATATACCATAGGGTTCTTCTTGCCATGTGTCAATAGATTGTAGGGCCATGTGTTGACATAACATTGGCCCACTTCTCACCACATGTCAACATATTGCAGGGCCACATGTCGGTGTATCATAGGGATAATTATCACCATGTGTTAGCAAACTACAAGGACACATACGACATAGCATAGGGCACTTGTCACCATGGGTCAATAGGCTATAGGGCCATGTGTTGATGCATCATAGAGCCATTGCCACCACATATCATGTGTCGGCATAGGATAAGGATATAGTGGCCACATGTCAAGACAATGTAGGGCCATGTGTCATTGTTGCATTTTTCCACTTGTTGCCACATGTTAGTGTAGCATAGGCCATGCGTCACAATGTTTCAATGTAGAATAAGGTCATTTGTCACCATGTTTCAGTGTAGCATACAACCACATCTCAATGCAATATCGATCAATGTGTCGCCTTGTGTTTATGTAGCATATGGCCACATGTCACCATAGCATCAAACCACATGTTGCCACATGTCGACATAACATAGGGTTGTCTGTTAGTATAACATTCAACCACATGCTGCCACGTTTTAGCCCAACCACATATCATATGTTTCGACATAGCATAGGGTTGTGTGTTTATGTAGCATTAAGCCACATGTTTCCACATGCTAGTCTAGGATAGGGCCACATGTTGACATATCATATTATGCACACTTATTTCCACATGTCAATGTAAGATAAGGCCATGTGTTGATGTCCATAGGGCCACTTGTTTCCATGTGTTAGTTGAGTATAGGGCAATGTGTCGTCATACCATAGGGCCACTTGTTTCCATGTGTCAGTTCAGTGCAGGGCCATGTGTTGACATAATGTAGGGTCACTTGTCACCGTGTGTTAGTGTATCATAGGGCCATAATGGCCACATGTTAGCGAAGTATAGGGCCGCATTTTGATGTAGCATAAGGTCATTTATCACCACAAGTTAATGTTCCATAGGGCCACATGTGATCACATTACAATGTAGCATAAGGCCACTTGTTGCCATGTTTCAGTGTAACATATAGCCATTGCATCGACATAACATCAAGCCATGTGTCACCATGTGTTCGCGTAACATAGACATGTGAACATAGCATTAGGCCATGTATCACCACATGTTGGCATAGTGTTTGGGTCATCTGTTGTTGTAGCATAGGGTTATGTGTTGGCACATCATTCGGCCAAGTGTTGCCACGTTTCAACCTAACCACATGTCACCATTTTTTTTGACATAACATAGGGCCACTTGTCACCACATGTTGGCATATCATAGTTTCACTCGTCTTCATGTGTTAGTGTAGTATATGGCCACATGTTGACGTAGCATGGGGTGTGTTGTAATATTCTAGTGTAGCATAGTACCACGATTAGTCACTAAGATGTGTTGCCACATGGTAATATAACATAGTACCATGATTAGCCTCGAATCCACATAGCATAGAGCTATGTGTCAACATGGCATAGGCACACATGTCTACATAACATAGTGCAACAAGTCTCCTTGTTGATGACTAGAGGTTGCAACGACATGGCACGTTCTGAGTTCTAACGCGGTATAAAGCCTTGGAGAACAAGGAACCAGAAAAAGATGGTGGAAATATAAAATATAATAAATCAAATATCACACATGATTGCGACTTTTGAAGATCACGCACGGAAGAATAAAATAGTGAATCACGTTGAAACTACTTTTTTTTTTTAATAGACGGTTGAGCGCGTGAATCTGGCCTGCTTTTAGATTTTGTATTATTCTCATTTCCCACTGACCCACTTCCTTTCCCGCGGGCTTACCAGTGAGACCTTCCGTGTTCTTACGTCAATTCTGGCTTCCAGGCTTATAAACCAATGGGATCAAAGTGGCAGCAGCCCAACCATTGGATTTCGCTTTGTGTCGCTGCATCATTCCTTTAGTTGGTATGGTTTGATCAGTCATATCCTTATCGGCAACGATTCCAGAGTCCGTGCAGAACAACACCAGTTATTTTATCAATCCCTGTCAATCACGTGACAGCAAACAACAGTTATTTTATCAATCCCTGTCAATCACGTGACAGTAAACAAACGAGAAGCTCTCATGGATGACGATTCACGCCTCTATGTGACGAAATGGAAAGAACCAGCGACTATAAACCGATAAAGTCAAAGTATGGCTCCATAAATTTTATTTAATTATAGTATTTAATAAATTTGTTTCGGCTGTAGTGGTTTGGTCATCCTAATCCTCCTACAACTAAACTACATCTCTTCACTTAAGATGTGTCAATAACTTTGTCTTAACTTTGTCTTAAGCTACAATATGTCAAATGCAACTAAGTTCTATTCAACCAAGTTCATTCAACAATAGGCACACATCCAATTGCAACCTTTAAAACATCTCAACAATACTTTAATACTTAGTCAATCTTTTAAAACTTATCCAACTCAAAACAAAGCAAAGCAAGGAACAATAGCATCCAACACATAAAGAGTCCCTAATACACATGTATAGGTGGCACCCAAGGCAAGTGCATTAACTTTATTTAGATGAAGAATGTTATAGATATACAACAAAAGAGTTGCATTCTCATGCCTACAACTCTATTAGAGATGTACAATGCGTCTAAGGAAATATTACCTTTTACCTATTGCCAACATATTTGCACAATCCAACCCCTAAAGCAACTATATGATTGCCTCCTACAAGTCTTGTTTTCTTCTTCTTCTCACTCAACCAATGCAATTTTCCCCACTGTGCCAACCTTGAACTTAGCACAAACAATAGAGTTCCTTGGCAGTCTTTGTGAATGATCAATGGATGATTGATTCCTTAGCACCTTTGAGGTGTCCACTATTCATACAAGACTTGTCTTGCACTTACAAGCCCCTCCAAGCCTAAGTGGACCCAAGCACCCATATTTCCAACTTCAATTATGACTGATGGTGGGCCCTCTACCCCTTCGTGAGTTGTCCATGGACCACTTAACGGTCAATGGTGCTATGCCCAAAGTGCCATGTGTCCCACAAGTACACCCAACTATGCCCAGTGTGCCCAATTGCACCCCTATTGTGCCCAACTATGCCTAAGTGTGCTCAAGTGCATCCAATGGATGTGGACCCAATGAGTGTGTCCCACGATTGCACTCCATGGATGCTTGTACCCAAAGGAACTTCTAATGTCTATCACAACCCCCAAGTGTGCATTTCCCAACTCCTTGTGTCCACATGTAAACCAAGCACCCAAGTCTATAAAAGATAGTGAAATCCTCTATGCTAATCTTGTCCATGATGCATCATACATGCGGATCAGATGAGGTCATCTATCATAACCCCTACTTTTCCTTCCCTCCCTAAGTTACCTTCCAAGCTTCTCTTGTTGTGTCCAACTAGTGCAAGTTGCAAGGTCTACGATGTGTCCAATCTGAGTAAGGGAGCTCAACATGTCCATGGTGTGCCTTTCCATTATGCAAGGGCACTGAAAACTGAGTCTTCTAGCCATCAACGTTCTAGCATATATATATGTTCCATTCAATGATCACCAAGGTGATCATGTCACAAAGGTCACTGAATCCATTTAAGGCTAAGGCCTTACATCCACCCCCACTAAAAGTTGTTACCATCCTCGACAAAATCCTCAAGAACTTGTTGTCCTCCATGTCTATCACCTAGATTCATATATCCATTCACAATTGACTCCATCAATTTCTCCACACTTCCAATGCCAGAATTGTTATGCAACTGCCCACTATCAATTTCTTCCTTTAAACAAAGTGCCTTTTCCCAGCTTCTACTGACAATTCCTCTTGGATGTATTTGTTGATATTGTTTTCTTCTACTATTATTGCAATCTAAGTCCAACATTGTTTCCACTGCCTATTGTTGTTGCAATCTAAAGTTCATCGAGAAGATTAAAAAATGTATGATTGTTGCACCTTCCAAACCAACCACTCCATCGGTACTTTGTCCAAATTAACCATGCTTCTGTACATTTAACTCTCCATGCCTTGAACTAGTCAGGTGGCCAATCTGACTATTGTTCCCAAGCTATAAGATTGCACTTATTTTTCCCAGGACAATCAATTCCTTATGCGCTTCAATATGTCTATACAACTCTACTAGACCAAGTAAAGGTCACCAAATTCGCCTCCAAATTGCCAAGTTACCTCATGAAACCAACACTCTAACTTATTCATTGAACTTGGCACTGGTGCACTTAGGATCCATTGCCAACTCCTAGGAAATTGATCATGCTAAGCTCTATAATAAAAAATATGTTGGCAGATGGCCATCACAACCAATTCCCTCAAACACTCCAATAGTTTATCCAAAGTTCCCTAAGTCAGATGATTCAACCAAAAGATTTACACACCTCTTGCTTAAGAGATGCATATCCACACCATTACTTCTGCCATCTTCAACTAATGATCTCATGATCTCTAGGTCATCTTGGCAATCATCCTCAAACAACCCAAGGAACACTCTTCCTCATCCAAGGTCCTCATATAAGAAGGTAGGTGAGCATATTCCTTGTCAACTTGGTCTTCTTTCTTGTTTGAACCATCCAAGTTGAATGAACACCTTTTTTGGTTGACTCCTTCATTGTCTCCATCCATCCACTTAGAACTAGACTACCTTGCTCCTCCAAGCAAGCATCCATTACTTTGGCATTGTAATGATTGTTACACAATGGAACGGTCTCCACTCCATTCTCAATGCTATCAAGTTTCCTCCTACAACTGAACAAGTTCTTTAAGGAACTCATGCATTAGCACCTCTTTTCCCACTATCCTACTTCATGGAAAACAAACTACCTAAACTAGCACCAATGTGGAGAAGAGGTTGGTATGCTACCATTACAAGTTTCATCCTTCTAAAAAAATGACTCATCTTTTGTTTATCCTTTCACTAAACCTAACACCTTTATAGGTACCTTCGGTTCCACTACCTTCTCCTAGGTAGGGAGCCACATGTGGCTTTGATCAGATAATGGAAGATGTAAGGTGGTTGTTAAAGCTACATCCAACCATTGCAACAATGTTCTGCCTAGAATCCACTATGGGATTCACCTTAGCAAATTGTTGTTCCTAACTTCCTACCCCAAACTTTCCTAAACCTATTTTCAAGGCACCGAGAACCTCCAATGTTTCCTTTGAAGTTTGTTGCACCCGAGCTTGTCCTAAGGCTACTGAATTTGCCTTGAAAATTGGTTGCACTTGGACTTGTTCCAAGTCTTCCAACTTCTTCTTTAAAGGAAATCAATAGAAAAATGATTATGATAATAAAGGAAACAAACAACATGCTTACCTTTGGACTTAGGAAATTTTAATTGCTTCCTTGTCTTCACAGACTCTTCTTCTATGCCATCCATGCTACACATGCGTATTGCTAAAGAATCTAGCACAAGTCTCAAAGACTCAATTGTTCCTTCTTTCCTCAAGCTCACTCTTGTCCACCTACTCAAACTGTCACTAAAGCCTGTTACTCCCTTCCAAGTCATGGTGAAGAGCACTTGAAACCTTCAAGGTTTATGCATATATACTATCTTGGTCTCTTGCTCCACCAAGGCACTAAGATTGTGTCTTCTAGTATTCAATTCATTCTTGCAGCTACATAGCAACTCATCCCAAATCTTGTTGCTTTGCCTCAAGTTCGCTCAGGCATGATGAGGAATACTTGAAATTCTTTGGTATCACTTGTCATAGTAGTGATAGTGGTGAAGAGCACCAAAACTATCTCAAAATCATCTCTAATACCACCTTTCCTTCATAAAGTGGTGAAGAGTATGCTTTGATACCACATGTCACATATCTACAATATGTTATAACCCTATAATTCATAGGATCATCTATTGATTGGAAAATTTTCACTCTGGATGTATTTTGGCTTGGAAATAATATTTCATCTCTGCAAATTATTTTCAAGAAAAAGAAAAGAAAAGAAAATTCATGGTTGTTGACGTTGAGTGATTTTTCCTAACCCCATGGAGACAACAACAAGGGAAGCAGTGCACAAAATCCACATAATGCACTTATGCTAAGTTTTGAAGAAAATATGACTTTGCGCTCACAGAGTAAAGACAACACATAAATGAACGGTTGAGAGGTTGGCGCTGAGATCTACGGTTCACAAGCTTTTCCGGACCCCCCCGATTGTTCTACCTTTAACGACGAGGGGGGGTCTGGAATCAAGTATAAAGAAGGCACGCATCTGAACGACTGAGAGGTCGGCGCATAGATCTACAGTTGAGATTGAATTCTGGACCCTCCGA